>JAGKTI010002263.1:56088-69376 GCA_018397915.1 Birgus latro | reverse complement strand
TTTGGCAGTTCCATGCCCTGCTTGGTAAATTTAAAGTAAACATGCTCAAATTCTGTCACGAACTCCCGAATGTTCATATCACTGGCTCTTCTGAAGTTATACAGCTCAAAAAACGCTGCAAACTGTCGACGTCCTTTGTCCACGAGAAACAAACCGTCTAATTTTTTCAGCAGGGTCTGAACACCATCCTTCTGCTTCAGAACATCTGTTTCAATCTGCGAAGACGCCACCCTCGCTTTCCCAGACAATGACAGATGTATAGCTAACGCTTGTTTTTCTGCCGTTAGGTCCGTCAGTTCGCACCAAATGCCAATATCCTTTTTCCAGCTGTCATATGTGGAATCATTTTCCAGTTTTGGAGGCCACTTGGTCGAACACGACGCCATTCTCGAACCACGCTCTGCTACCAGTGTTGGAATTAGATAACCACACTCACCGGCTTCACGACGTGAACTGGCAAGGCTCCCGGTAGCATACCACAGGAACCCTCCGATGACGTAATCACTCGTGACTTAGTGCGTGCGCACACACACTAACAATAATGATGAATAGTGACTGATACTTGGAGTAATGACAGTGAAAATGAAAGTTTTTCTCTTTACATAGTTTACTGAACAAGAAAGTGAATGCCTGGAGCGAAAATAAACTACTATTACTGAAGGAAACTTATCGATAAATACTGTAGAGATATGTAAGTGTAATAAAGTACTAGAACTAATACAATGTGAGTGTGTATATGAATAAGAAATGACAGAATACGAGTGGTGAACTAGCGCGAGTGGGAGACTCGTATGCGCTCGTATTTTACATTGCTTTCACAGTGTGTTTTTTGTTTTGTTTTTTTAGTATGGATTCCAAACTACTTGGAAATCATTGAATAGTGTTTCTAGTGATAATATCAGGCAGTGGTATTCATATTACGGGATGTTGGGAAGTGTATAGTGGAGACTTCGTTACCCAACTTCAGAAGTCTCCACAAGTCCTACGCTAGTCGACGAAGGCTCAACAAACACCCCAGGAGAATGCTGTAGGTATGTGCTATAAGTATATTTAATTATAATATTTTAGGGGTAATAACTGATTTTTGGCAAATATTTTTAAAAAGTAAGTCTGAGCACGATTTTCCCCCGCGTGATGCGCAAGAACCACATCCGTCAACCTTGTGGTTAAGGGGTTAATGATACAATATGACAATGAACAGATCAAGCCGAGATGAGGATGGTGACATGGATGAGTTATGCCCCCTTAACCCGAAGCGTCTCGACGACGTATGGGTACGTCGCAACGCTTTGTCACGGTGACACTCGACGACATACCCATACATTATGCAATTGCAGGGTCGATCATTTGCACGTTTTTCAAGTTTCACGGGTGATTTTTGGTAGGCATATTTGGGAGACCTTCCTCTACCTGCCATCAGGTGGGGATACTGCCTGGCCCCACCTGACCCCCCCCTCTCCTCCCACATGCCATTTTCTCAGCAATTCACCTGTTAGCAGTGACCTGGCCAGTAAACACATGTCTTGCCACGGTCTCTTCAATGACGAAATTCACTGTGAAAGTGATTCCTGAGGTGGAGGACAAAGGAAGAAACAAGCTAGAGGAAGAAACAAACAGAAGTGATGAGGTGTTAATGTCATAAAGGAAGGTGCCATATGCTGATGTGTTTGGTGAGTGAACAGTGCTTATATCACCTATATTATTGTGTGAAAACCAATATACAGTACTCTTGTACTATATATAAATTTGTACCAAATAAATAAATAAATATGTAATTTAAAGTGGCTTGAAGTAGTTACCCCTCTCATAGTTCATTTTTTTTGAAGCCAGGTACCCTCAAAGAGCATGAAAAGGTAAGGGTGCTCTCACCTGTAACAACATTTATAAGCTCAGGAGAGCTATTTCTCTATGAATTTTCTATGTTTCTCACCAAAAGCGGAGGTTTGAGCCATAAAAAATTTTTCCCAAAATTGGTTGGGACTCGGGGGGGAGGGAGGGTCAGTGGCGGAAAATCGGCCGGGACGTGACGGGTTAAGGAACAATTTGGATAGTGCAGTGCTTAGGGTACAGCTTGATATAAAGTGTACAGGTATTAGTGATATGATGCAAACTGGTTGACTGATGTGGTGCAGATGTACTGTATAGATGTGGAGAGAATGGAGGAGACTAACTGAGTGAGGGATATTGTCTGTGCCAAGGAGCAGACCTAAGAAAACATGAGTTGAGGCCTTACAAAGAAGTGTTAGAGTAAAGGGATTAACCAGAGATGCAACATATACATAACAACCTGTTACCTGAAGAGCAGCCATGAGGTGATCAAGGGTTACACATGTTAGCGTGGCCAAAGCCCTTAAAAATACAAGTGAAAATATGTACAAAGTCTGTGAAAGTGATTGACAGAGTCCTGATGTGTTACAGATGCCCAGTGTGGATGAGACCCTGAACACGGTGATTATGAAGATGATGAAGGGCATGGTGGCTGGTGAGACTATAGACATCTCAACACCTGCTGGTGCACACCTCAAACTGCTATTGTAAGATCAGCTTCAGTGCATATCTGTTAAGTGTCTTTATCCTGGAACCCCCCCCTTTTTATATCTATCTATCTATCTATTGCCAGACGCCTTAATCCCGCACGGGGTGGCCACAAACAAATCTCCTCCACGTCACTCTGTCCCCTGCCATTTCACTACCACGCTCCCAACTCACACCCCCCTCTCTCATTATATATATATATATATATATATATATATAGCTTACTCAGATACAGTGTATTATAATTATGGCATGTGGCAGTGATTGTAGCATATGCACTGTGTGATGACAGGGGTGAGACAGAGAAAAACAGGTTTTGGGATGAGCTGGATGAAGCAGTGGGAAAAATGCCCAGGAGCTATAAAGTGCTCGTGATGGGCGATGTGAATGCAAGAGTAGCACTGGTCCTGAGGATGATATAATGGGTTGTAATGGAGTACCAGGAGAAAATGATAATGGGAAGTGACTAAAGGATCTGTGTCAGGAGAGGAGGTTGTGCATCTGTAAATTGTATTTCAAACACAAAGATTCACATAAGTATACGTGGCATAGAGGGAATGGGGATCCTGTTGAAAGGAGCCTGTTTGATTACGTGCTCATAGAGAGGTTGATGCTGGGAATGGTTGCTGATATGAGGGCCGTGAGAGAACAGTGTGGAGGTCTGTAAAATCATATGATTGTGGTATGCAAGATGAAGCTGAGAGAAGTGAGGTGGATCAGGAGAGAGAGGAGCAGTCAGGGAGAAAGACTAAAAGTCAAGAAGCTGAGGATGAAAGAAATGGCAGATGAATACAGGACCAAAGTAGGGGAGGTCTTGGAATCAGTGAGTTGGAATGAAATGGATCTGGGCATCCTGTCGAATGCATAGAGGGATTGCTTAGTTAGGAATGCTAAAGTGGTGTAGGGTGTGGCAAGTATAACAACAAAGAAGAAAGGTATGGCATGGTGGGATGAAGAGGTTAAGAGAGCAGTGGAGGAAGAGTGAAAGAAGTCTATAGAGTGGTTGCAGGAGAGGGGTGCAGTAGAAATGAGAACTGAATATACAGTATTATGAGCAAGAAGCACGTAAAGAGACCAGTGAAGAGGAAAAAGAAGGAGGTAAATGATGATCTTGGAAGAAAAATGAATGCAAACTACTCTGAAAATAGAAGTTATTCTGGAAAGAGGTGCTGAAATGTAGAAGTGAAAGCAGAAAGAAATGTGAAAGTGTTAAGCATGTAAGTGGTAGATTATTCACCCATGGAGATAAAGAAGGAGGTAAATGATGATCAAGGAAGAAAAATGAATGCAAATTGCTCTGAAATTGGGAAGTTATTCTGGACAGAGGTGCGGAAGTGTAAAAGCGAGAGTGGAAAGAAATGCGAAAGTGTGAAGGATGTAAGTGGTAGATTATTAACCCATGGGGATGAAGTAAAGACCAAATAGAAAGAATATTTTGAAAACCTGATGAATGTGAACAGAGAGAACAAAGCAGCTGTTAACATGATTGGTTTTGGGGGTGTGCAGAGAAGGAATGCAGTGCCAGGAAATGTGACACTTGCATAGATGAAGAATGCTGTGAAGTGGCCAAAAAATGGGAAAGCAGCTAGAGTTGATAAGGTGTATGCAGAGATGATTAAATGTAGTGGAGAGAGCAGAATGAAGTGCTTGTTGGAGATACGTAAGAAGGCATGAATGAGTGAAACTGTGCCAGAAGTGTGGAAAAAAGCTGTGATTGTAACCCTGTACATAACTAAAGGTGAGTGAAGTGAGTGCAAGAATTATCATGGCATTAATTTATTGAGTGTTGTAGGTAAGGTATATGGAAGAATTATAGAGAAAGCAAGAGAGATATCAGAAGTCCTAGTGAGTGATGAACAGGGTGGCATTAGGAGTGGAAGAGGATGTGTGGGTCAAATATTTACAGTGAGACAGATAGTAAAGGCTTTTGAGAAGGGCTGTAAGGCATTTATGGAATTTATGGATCTGGAGAAAGCACATGACAAAGTGGACAGAGAAGGATTGTGGAAAGTTTTGCACATGTACGATGTAGATGGTAAGCTGCTATATGCCGTCATAGTTTTTATGATGGTAGTAAGACATGTGTAAGGGTAAATGGGCATCTAAGTGAATGATTCACGATCAGTGTGGGGGTGCAACAAGGTTGTGTGATGTCCCCATGGTTGTTCAATATATATATATATGGATGGAATGATGAGAGAAGTAAAAACACGAGTAATGGAGAGGGGGATGGCATTTGTAATGAATGGTGGTGGATGGAATATCTCAAATTTGTTGTATGCTTAAATGTCAGGACCAACTTGCTTAGCCCTGGGCTCCTACGCTCCTCATGGGGCGACATAGGATTGGATGATGATTGGATGGATGTTGTATGCTGGTGATGCAGTGCTACTTGCAGGTACCAGACAAGAACTTGGTAGACTAGTTTAGAGTTTTGCTGATGTCTGTGAGCGTCGTGCCTTGAGAGTAAACATAGAAAAGAGTAAAGTGATGGTAATCGAGAAAGAAGGTGACTCCCGGTGTGACATTACAGTGAATAGAGAGTGACTGGAATTGGTGAGAGGGTTCAAATACGTAGGTTCAGTGATGGAAAAGAGAGGAAAATGTGCAAAAGAAGTGGAAAGTAGAGTGACACAAGGAAAGTAGCTGGTGCTATGAAGGCCTTGACAAGAAACAGAAGCTTGAGTGTTGCATCTGCGTGGGGCTTACATGAAGGAGTGTTAGTTCCAGCTTTAATGTATGGATGTGAGACTATGGTGTGGCATTAAAATGAAAAGCCAAGAGTGAGAACAGTAGAGGTGGGACTGCTGAGGAATGTATATGGAGCACAGAGAGTGGATAGGATACGAAGTAATGTGGCTCATGAAAGATGCGGAGTGAGGAAGTCTGTGGACACTAGAATCGAATAGAGTGTACTGAGATGGTATGGTCATGTGGAGAGAATGGATAACAATAGGGTGGTGAAAAACGTATATCAGAGTGAATCTGACGGAGGGAGGAGGTGAGGTAGGCCAAGGAGAAGGTGGAGGGATATGGTGGATGAGTGTATGAGGAAGAGAGGTATGGAAGTTGGTGAGGCTAAGGGACTGACAAGAGATTGAGCTGGCTGGATGAATGTTGTGAGAAGAAGTGCATGATCAGGGATTTGGCACTCCTTTTTAACATGACAGCGTTTGGATTGACTCTCTCGGATATGTTTATGTGAAGCTACAAAATGTGGTGAAAGTTTTTGGCATATCAGATAGAGCCAGGATTCTGGGGGCTTGAATAATGAGTGAATGGAAGGATGGCCCATTGGATTGGGCAAATTTGGGCTGTCTGGACGTTGCTTCCCACACTGCCCTAGGGTGGGAAAGGAGGTCCAGATGATTGTGATTATGATGATATATATATATATTCACTGAATAGTAGGATCAGTGTAGAATACAGTCAATAAAGAGCACTAATATTGACTTAGAAGGCAGCACAACTCAGATGACTCATGCACACCACTGTTTCAGTATAATAGCTTGTATGTCTGTGTAGACAGGTATGCAATACACTTACCAACATCATTTATGAGTCCCATCATAATGCATCACACTCATTGCTATGTCTTGTGCTGAACAACCCTCCTGGCATCGAATGCTATGCACAATGAAGAGCAGAAAATGATGAATCATTATCAGCTTGTAGGGACAAGTTAGTGTAAAACTCCTCCTTTTATCTCCTGAAGGATATCCATTATGGGCGCTGTTTAGCACTGTTGTGCGCATTGGTCTTCAGGTAGTACAAAACAATGCCCATGGCTAAGAGCTCTCAAGTAATAACCAGAGGTGTTTCATGCCAGTTACTGCCTGTAAGCCAATAATGATTTATTATTTGTCCTTTCTCTGCTGAGTGAATCATGTCACCCAAGACCTCGAGGGTGACTGGCACAAATGAGAACTACCAAGATACTACATTCCTAAGGCTTGAAAACAGAATTTTATTTTAAAATTCAACATATATTTTTGCTTTGTTATTACTTACCTCCACTCCTAATGCTTTTTCGCTCTGACAGAACAAGGAGAAGGGACCTGAGTTCGTTAGAAATAGGGACCTCTGGCAGTAAGATGATTATTCCTGATTCCTTGTGCCCTGTAGTGAACTGCACAATGGATTCAATTATGGGAGCCATTGCATCGGAATGGGATGCTGTAGCTTTTGTGAGTAATTTTATTTTTTTTAAATTATTTTTCTCATTCTTGTATTAATTGTCATCAGTGCCTCAGACATATATAGAGGTCAGCTTGGGATCTGTTTCAGCACTGTTATCAATAACACCAGTGTGAAGGATGGCAACATTAGAGAGTGTTCCTAATATTAAGTAAATTTGCTAACTTCCCATGGTTCTCTCTATGTTTCTGAGGTCTGTTCAGAAAGTATCCAACCTTAGGCTCTAAAAAAATAAATAGCTAACCTGTTGAGCTAGGACACCAATCCCCCTCAAAGTACAGTAGGCCCCTTCTGACTTGACACACATAGCCCAGCATTCTTTCCACTGCCTGAGACATTTTTTAAAGTCGGTTTTTGGTATCTCCTGCAGGTGTTTCATCTCATTTATCATGATCTCTTCTCTTGGATGAACATTTCTCAAGACATGCTGGAGTGTGCAAATTGCGATCCAGACTTTAGAAGACTGTTATCATTGGAGATGAGACTTGGGTGTATGGGTATGGCTCAGAAACCAAAGCACAGTCATCCCAGTGGAAGCATGTAGGGTCACCTCAGCCAAAAAAAGCATGACAGGTCTGCCGCAAGGTGAAATGCACTCACATGTTGATAGTTTTTTTTGACTACAGTATTGTGGTGTTGTGCATTACAGATACGCACCAGAAGGTCAAATTGTCACATTAATACTTTGATATTATCTGTCATCTTCATGACGCAGGTCGATGGAAGAGACCAGACCTTTTGAAAGCGGCAAGTTGGAAGCTGCACCATGACAACACCCGTGCCCATTCTTCTCAGCTGATTCAGGAATTTTTGACCAAGCACAACATCCTTTCAGGTCCAGCAGACGTCCTACTCACCAGATATGGATCCGTGCAACTTTTGGTTATTCCTCAAGCTCAAAATTCCACTGAAGGGTTCCTGCTTTGAGACAAGAGAAGAGATCGTGACAAATGTGACGAAGTACGTGCAAGAGATACTGTACCGAATACCGTCTTTGAAAAATGTTTCTAGTAGTGGAAAGAATGCTGGGCTTTATGTGTCAAATCAAAAGGGGTGTCCTAACTCAACAGGTTAGCTATAATTTTTCTAGAGCTTAAGGTCAGATACTTTCCGAACAGACCTCATACCTAAGTCCTGTACTGAGGGGTCATTGTACCAGTATGCTTAACTCTCACATTTCATTTATCTGCATTAACCTCAGAACATCCAAAACTCACTTTACATGTGAAATTTCACAAGTGTTGCGTGACAGGGTGGTGCAGAAAGTAAGTGTTAAAGCAAAAAAATGTAAAAAGCTAATTGGTTGTGTTCAGCCCAGGTTGTATCTGCCCTCTTTGTTGGGATTGTAATATCACAGCAAATTCACTCTTCCTCACATGTGCTGGCTGCAACCCCTCATCCATGAGTAGCTCACATTCGTCATAAGCAATTTGTCCATGAAGATAGTGTCACCAGGATTATAGATAGCTGAGAATCTGCCTTCAGTTGATAGACCATAGAGATCGCCTACCCAACCAAGGAGGAAACGAAAAGTCTTGCCAGTAAAATGAAGGATGAGATCCTGGAGAGGCTGGAGTGAGGTGAGTCAGCAGCTCATAGGTCAACACTACAGCATCAGCAATTGCATCATGAGGAGCATCTGCCGAAGGAAGAAAGACATTTGAACCTGTGTACGACAGAACATCAGCATGGTTCAGAGACACACATATGAAGAAATCAAGTCCTGACGCTGACAGAGAAGTACCTACCATCTTATGTTATAGACATGCAGCCACCATTCCTGTCAATTGATTCTGTCTTCACGAGAAGGCTAAGGAATGCTGTGCTCTTATTGCCAAAAAGAGCAGCATACCCTGCCCTCCTAAGTTTAGTGCATCTTCCAAGTTTAAGCATCAACAGATCATGATGGAGCCAGAGGATTCCCTGAACTGCTGCAGCATGTGGTGGAGAAGGGTGGCTATAGCTGGGACCAAGTATTTAATGTTGACAAGATCAGGTTCCCCTGGAAGAGGAGCAAGAGAAGCAGTTCTGGGAGTAGCCAAGGAGAGGATACCAATGATTTTGATGATGAATGCAACTGGGGACTTCAAAATAAAGCCAGTAATAGTGCATTGTGCCACTTGTCCCCAAGCTTTTCA
Organism: Birgus latro; assembly: GCA_018397915.1. Lineage (NCBI taxonomy): Eukaryota > Metazoa > Arthropoda > Malacostraca > Decapoda > Coenobitidae > Birgus > Birgus latro. Next base: position 60,506 of record JAGKTI010002263.1, on the reverse strand, counting down.
CTGTGACAACATGACCAGGATTGGAGTTCATGGGATGATTAGCAGGAAGGCTTGGTTTAATACTGCCATGGCCACCAAGCAGATGTTTTGTGGAGGATGTTGAATCCTATTGCCAGAGAAAGAAATTGCTATTCAGGGTGATTCTCCAGTTTCACGACACATCAGATCACCCAAGATTTCACCTTGATCACCATCCTGCAGTTGTGTTCCCTCTGAACACAACCAACATCCTCCAGCCTCTCAGTCAAGAGAACCAGTCATTTAAGATTGTGTACTTCAGCAAGACTTAAGCACTCATGGGTGCTTTAATGGATATAGTAGAGGAAGAGGCTGGAATTCAGTATGAGAGCGACATACTCTCCAGTCAGTCATATCTCCTTTTCTACTTCCTGTCTTACCTCTGCCTTCTTTCCTGTCTGTCCTGCATGTCTTTCCGTATCATCCACTCCTTCCCCTGACTGCTCACCTTTCCCAGTCTCCCCTTCCCTCCTACCTCCATGTCCACTGCCTCCTCTGCTATGACATCAGTAGTGAAATTTTGGAAAGACATCAACATCAAGACAGTAGTGAAGCTTGTGATGGAATCATAGAGGGAAGTTTCAGTGAGATCATTTAGGCATTGATGTCAACTTCTCTGCCCACATCTGAGTGGCAGTAATGGCAAGAGAAGGAAATGACCCTGGTGCAGCAGAGCATTGCTATAGTCTTTGACATTGCCAGGAGTACAGTGGAGTCATGATTCAAGACAGAGGGAAGTAATGATCTTACACTAACATGAGCATTACTCCCTTTATTGTTTAATAACATGATGAAAACACTCAGCTGTATGGGAGAAATAAAGTGGATGCATTTAGATATTGAATTTCCAGATGGTTGAGTTTGCTTACAACCCATGCATTGTGTTTTTGTCGCTTGCTGCTAGGGTTCTGTGACCCAAGCCCACCCATGTGACGCACATTCTATACTTGCTTGTCTCAGCCGCGTTGTTATGTTAACTGTCTTTGTATTTAGAAGCATTTTTTCTTGCTCCTCATTTCATCCCATGACACTGAGCATACAGTTCCAAAGTAACTTAGTTATGATACCTAAGTGCCCAGCAAGTGCTTCTCCTCACAGTGAAAGTGCAAAGAACACAAGAAAAGCATTATTCCTGAGGGAAAAGTAAATATATCAGACAAAGTAGCGTGTGGTGTGAGAACTTGGTTTGACCCAAAGACTAGCATTCGGACAGTCAGAAGAAGTGAATCTGGTGTGTTTACGATGTGGATAAGCTCTTTGCTGAAAAGTGACAAAAACTAAGGTGGATAATAATGAGGGAGCAGTAAAATTCAGTTGTTTTTGCTTTTAGTCCAGTGAATGTGAACTGGGATTAGTGACTGACTTTTCACATGAGCCGATGGACCTGGGATTAGAAGATTCAGCTCTTAAAGTATGTGAAGAGTTGATGTGTTGACATTAGAAATTAGGTAAGGTAATTATGTGAGTTCAGTTCATGTGAATTATGTTTTCACACAAATTTATACTTACTGGTTGACTAATCAGGATTACTGCACTCATGTTTATGGTAGGAGTTGTGCAGTTACTCCATGCTGATGATTTTATTGTATTTTTCTTTTATTGTTGGTGACTAATGATCATTTAGAAAATAGTTTCACTTTGTGCAGTTACTTTTTTATGCCTAAATGTGCCAAAATTCTAGGCTAAAATGTCTTATGATGGGAGCTGATCTTTCATGATTTGGTTGGAAGTTTTTGTATAACTATTAATAGGGCCTTTCAGGGTTAGGGTTAGTGACAATCCTAGGTAGTTAAAATTATGGGTGGCCTCAGGGGACAAAACTTCTCGGTTAGGTTAGGTCGGTATTTGCTGGCGTGTTCAGTCAGCAAGATCCTATGTAAAATACTGTGGACTTCTAAGGTATTCATATTGATAATAACCAATTTTCATTCATTCATTCATTTGTCATCCAGTCCTACATTGCTTCATGAGGAGCATAGGAGCCCGGGGTTAGCCAAGTGACCAGCCTCACTCATCCCTGAGTGGCATTACGTGAGCAATAAAACCAAACCATCCCTTGGATATAAACCTTCACCGGCTCAATCCGATTGGAGTGCCGTAATTATTGTACTCACTTAACCACCAGGTGCCAAAATTTGGTTATGTGGTTACCACCCAGTGTAGTAAATAGTTTCTTGGTGTACAGGACACCATTTGGCTTGTCACTCAGTGTAGAGTCACCCACAGGCAGAAAGGAAGAGGAAAGAATGGAGGAAAGAGAGACAGAAGATGGAGTGTAAAGTCACCCGTAGGCAGATGGACGAGCAGAGAATGAAGGGAAGAAAGACAGAGGAGGATGGAAGGAAAGAAAGATGGAGGAGAGGAAAGGGCAGACACCCGAGAGCAGCACTACATTGAGTGAGTGGATGGTAAGTGCCCTCACCTACCACATCCATATATAACTTTTTGAAAAAACATGGAGTTCTTAGAGCCTAGTCCCCAATTTTACATGTAAATATAATTATAATTTAGTACAAACTTGATTCAGCATGAGTCTAAGTAACCTATCTTGTGCTGTAGAGAGATTGCTCTGTATCCCAAACTCCAGAGTTTGCCAAGATCACTGAGAACTTACAGGATGTTCTGGGCCATACACACTGGCAGCTAATAGTCAGGGTGATGGAGCAAGCAGAAGCTGAGCAAGAAATTATGCAATATGTGGAGAGGAATGTCAAGACTGCAAAGGCAGCATCCAGAGTTGGAGAGTTAACCATCTGAGTGCTGACAGACATCTTGACTACTGTTGAGAATGGAAAGGAGTGTATAAATGGCAATCCTTATGCACATCATGAAGAGGAGAATAAGGTTCTGTTCCATCAGACTGATGAATTACCATAATGTTTACAGCAAACAAGTGCAACAGAGATAATATGTCCATATCTCAATATTTTGCCACTAGACCCCAACCTGTTTCACAGAAGTGACAAAGGTGGATGACATTGGAATCTTGGATGAGTCTGTAGTGCCTTTCACTGACTCTGAAGGCTTCCAGGAGGAAACAAGGTTAAGAGAGGCTCAGACCCTAGTGAGTTGCACAGGAACAGCAAATGTGGATGACATTGGAATCATAGTTGTGTCTGTAGTGCTCTTCATTGTCTTTGAAGGCTTCCAGGAGGAAATAAGGTTAAGTGAGGCTCAGTAAGCCTCATATGCATCCACTCTCCTCACCACCCTAAACCTAGCACTCACCTCTGCTGAAGTAAAGCCTTTACTTCTTACGTAGTACCTGTTACAGTACAATATGTAATACTGTGTGATATTGTATACTAAATGCCTGTATATGTTAGAACTTGGTCGTTGGTTAAATAAGAGAGGGTGTCAAAAGTTGTATAAGTTTCTTTTCTTGGATCCAAGAACCAGGTAGCTTTTTCCCATAGGTTTATTTGTCAAGGTTTTGCAAATTCTTGATTGTCAGTTACGGGTAATGAACAAGTATGACATGGACAACATGACCCTTTGTACTATATTTTGAAGTGTAGGGTCAGTAGTGAGAAGAGAACCTTGTGTGAAAAACTGGTACTGCCTGCACTTATAAAGGTGTGAAACTTGCGTAGTGACAAACAAGCAGTGGATATGACTTTTTTAGGGAGAGTTGAAGTATAAATAGAATGAATAGTGTGAATAAAAGAAATGTTATGAGTACAGTATTTTGAAAAGAATGAAATAGTGATAGAAGTGAGATGTGGAATTCCTGAACAGATAAAAAGAAAGTACAGTAATAGAAGTGTATGAACACATTCAGAGGATACACATAGATACCAGAGAAAATCTTTGAAACTGAGATTGAATGTTATGCTATAGATACAGTAGGTATTGTGTCATATGGAAGAAGAGAATGGAGCAGCATTTTGGTGAAAGAGAAAGAAAAGGATGAAGACTTCCTTTGAGAGTGGGAGAGGTACAGTATATAGGGGCTAAGTAGTCTGGAGGCTATCCTTTGTTGGGGGTTTCAGAGTTGGGAGGAATTATAAGGAAGCCAAGAAATTATTAAAGGATGAAAACTGATGGATGTGGTTTGTATGGAAATGCACATTACTTGGATTGCAACAGTTTTTTTTATCTTTTCAGTCAACAGAATGGTCTCTGTCCTGAAGCAGTATGATACACATCTTTTTTTTTTTTTAACTATTTGGTACGTGAGGTGAAACCAAGAATGTCAGACTGTTGAATGGTGAGTGACTAGATGTGTGACCCATTTAGTGGGTAGCAGCCGTGACTCAGTGGGTCAAAGCGCTCTGCTCTGGCCGAAGGGTCGGAGGTTTGAGTCCACCCAAGGGTCATTGGTAGACATCATGAAGGGCATCCGGTCATAAAGTGCTACACACTCCAAACCTAAGCCCCTCTCTCTCTCTCTCTCTCTC
>JAGKTI010002263.1:21999-41823 GCA_018397915.1 Birgus latro | reverse complement strand
TCTATCTATCTATCTATCTATCTATCTATCTATCTATCTATCTATCTATTGCCAGACGCCTCAATCCCGAACGGGGTGGCCACAAACAAATCGCCTCCATGTCACTCTGTCCCCTGCCATTTCACTACCACGCTCCCAACTCACACCCCCCTCTCTCATATACCTCTCCACTCCATCCCTCCATCTCATCCTCGGCCTCCCCCTCCCTCTCGCCCCCTCCACCTCACTCACATACACTCTCCTCGTCAATCTTTCACTCTCCATCCTCTCCACATGCCCAAACCACCTTAACGTGTTTCTCCTAACGCTTCCCATCACGTCCTCAACCACACCACAACGCTCCTTCACTTCCTCATTTGTTAGTCTGTCTCTCCATGTGACTCCACATGCTCCTCTCAAATAACTCATTTCCACTGCTCTCACTCTTGACTTCTGTCCTTCCAACAGGGTCCAAGCTTCACTTCCATATGTCAGAGTTGGTATCACAATACTGTCATGTAACAACTTTTTCACTTCCATGCTCACCTCCCTGTTTCTTATCACTGCTTTCAACGAACCAGCAACCTTCCTTCCCTGCTGTACCCTTTCAAGCACTATATATATATATATATATATAGATATAGATATATATATATATACTGTATATACAGTATATACAGTATATATAGTATATATATACTGTATGTATGTACATAAAATGGGGAGCCAGATTCAAGATCTGTTGATTTTGAGATTCCTGCACACACTGCGTTTGAAAGACTGGATATAATAGGCAGTAGGAAATACAGATAGAGGGAGACAGGTTCAGAGTTGGCCTGTTGTATATGTGAAGGATTGAGAGTAACTTTTAACTCTTGCGTCAGAGAGTTGAATTGAAAGGGAATGGGAGTTTGTTGCTAGACAGGTGCTACATGCTCACCATAGTGGTGGAGGGATGCAAGCACACAGCTCAGGGGAACAGTGACCATTGAAGAAGTGATAGAAAAGAGATAAAGATGCAACAGTGTGGCAAAGTGACAGAGGTTGAGGGGAGCCAGTAAGAATAGGAGAGTAAATGAGATGAAAAGCCTTTGACTTCACCTTTTTGAGAAGAGCTGTGTGTGGGGAGCATCCCCACTCATAAGAATAGTACACTACAAAGGGGCAAATAAGACCCATCTATAAAGTCAACAACTGTGCAGGGGCAAAGAAGGTACGGAGTCAGCTTGGCACACCTACTCTCTTGGAAGCATATTGTACAAAAGAGGTAATATGATCTTTCTAAGATAAATCGAGAGAGAATGAAACCCCCAGTATGTTTAAAGATGATGTGGGATTGAGGTGGATATTGTTAAAAATTAGAGGATACTCTTGTGGAAGATTCAGTCAGGTTGAAAGATGTAAGAACTGAGTTTCTGATGCATTAAAAACAACAAGATTACTTTTACCCATATCTTAGATATGAGCCAGATCAGATATACAGTAGGTGTGCCATAGCCTCATCCCTTGTTTGTTGAAGTAACTGCTGAGATGGATGCTGCTGGAAATTAATGGAAAGGTGAAGGGTGGAATCATCAGCCTATGAGTGGATAGGGTTAGATGTACAGCTTAGAAGGTCATTGATGAATAGAATGAAGAGAGTTAGTGATAGGACAGAGCCCTGAGGAACACCACTGTTGATAGCTCTAAGAGAAGAATGGTAGCCGTCTGCAACAGTAGCTATAGAACGACTAAGAAGGAAGCTAGAGATGAAGGCACAGTTAGGAAGACAGAAACCATAAGAGGCTTGGAAATTAACGATTTATGCCAGACTCGATTGAAAGCTTTTGAGATGTGAAGTGCAATGGCAAAGCTTTTGCCTAAGTCCCAAAAGGAAGATGGCCAGGAGTCTGATAGGTAGGTGAGAAGATAGCCAGTGGAGTGTCCCTGGCAGAACCCATACTGATGATCAAAAAGGTTGTGATTGGAAAGGTGCTTTAAAAAATTTTAAAAGAATATACTTAAAAACTTTTTTAATATAGTATGTTTCATTCCCTCTTCTGTCTTTCTTTCCATCATTCTTTCCTCTTCCTTCTGAGTGATAAGCCAGATGGTTTCCTGTACACCAGGAAACCATTTTCTATGCTGGGTGGTAGCCATATAACCAAATTATGGTGCCTGGTGGATAAGTGGGTAATTAAGATGCTCAAATTGGATTGAGCCAGTGCAGGTTTATGTCCAAGGGGTGGTTGGGGATTATTGCTCATGTAATGCCTCTCAGGGATGAGTGAGGCTGGTCTCTCTTTATGCCAGGACCAGCTTGCCTAGCCCCAGGCTCCTACGCTCCTCGTGAGGCGACATAGGATTGGATGATGGATGGGTAAAGCAGTTGGGTGATAGAGGGCTGGGAATGGTCACCCTTCTTTGGGACATGCTGAATGAGATCAAACTTCCAGCAAGAAGGAAATGTACAAGTTGACATACAAAGGTGAAAGAGCTTACCTAGGCAGGGTATAAGCACAGAAACACAGCTGATGAGGACAACAGGAAGAACCCCAGCAGGTCCATGTGCTTTGTTAATATTGAGGCCAGTGATGGCAGGAAATACATCAGTTGAAGAAATTATAATGTCAGCCATGAAGAAGTCAGAGGGGGGAAGTGATGGAGGAACAGCACTGGAATCATTTAAAGTGGAATTGAAGGAGGTAGTCTGAGTGAAGATTGCTGTTCCTTCAGTAGTATAAATAGCTGCAGAGTCATCAGAGTGGAAAATAAGAGAGAAGGATGATGAGGTAAAGTTCTTAGAAATGATTTTGGCATGGTACCAGAAGGAGTGGGAAGAATTTAAGTTGGAAAGTTCAGAGCAATTAGTACAAATGAAATAAGACTGAAGAACAGACTTAGCATGATTCCAGGCAGAAACATAAAAGAGATGAGGTTCAGGGATGGGATGGCTCTGTTACCTTTTGATGGCCTTCTCTATGTTGTGGATAGCATTAGAACAAGCATGATTAAACCAAGTCTTTTTTGCATTAGTCACAGGATATGAGAAAGGAATGTATGCTTCCATGCCCAAGAGAATAACCTCCATAATGTGCAAGGCACCCTCAAATGGCTCTCTGCCATGGAGGCAATACTCATACCTGGGAAAATCAAAGAAGTACTGCCTGAGGGCTTCCCGGTCAGCAGCTCCAAAGTGCCACAGCTACTGCTTTCTGGGAGGGTCCTCAGGCCTTGCCAGGGCAATAAGACAGGTTAAAGCGATAAGATTGTGATTGGAGGAGCTTAATGGAGAGAAACGCTTAACAGCATAAGCAGAATAATTACAGTAGTTGTAAGGAAGGGGCCAAGTATGTTGAAACTCCCTGCAAGGCAGTCAGGGATACGGGTAGGGTACTGTACAAGCTGCTTTAGGTAATTAATGACAGAAAAGATGTAGGCTTGTTCACCAGGTGGATCAGTGAATGGAGAGGAGAGCCAAAGGTGATGGTGAACATTGAAATCACCAAGAGTGGAGATTTCAGAGAAAGGAGAAATTGATGGGATGTGTTCCATATTAGAAGTAAAATAGTCAAAGAGTTTTTCATAGTCTGTAGAATTAGGAGACAAGTAAACAGCACAGGTATATTTAGTCAGAGAATGACAGGATAGCCAAAACCAGAGTGTGGAGAATTCAGAAGAATCAAATTCAGGAACTTGAGAGCAAGATATGTCATTGCATACATATACACAACAGCCACTTTGGCACTGAAATGAGTATAGAGAAAGTAGGAGGATGCAAAGAAAGGTTTGTCATCAGTCAGCCCAGACAGTTGAGTCTCACTGAGGAAGAGAAGGTGAGGTTTCGAGGTGGAGAGGTGGTGTTCAGCAGAGTGAAAGTTAGAGGAAAAACTGTGACTGTTGCAGAAACAAAGGAGAAGTGAGACTGACAGTAGTTTGAGGCATAGTTCAAGGCATCTCAGTAGGTTGTCACCAGGAGAGGGGTGGATGGTGGGGCTTAGATGGTCCCCCCCCACCCACCCAGGGACTCTGAGGTTGGGTGTTGGGATGCCATTTTTGGAATAGGAAGTGTGGTGTGTAATGTGCATGTAGTTTGGTATTGACAGTTAAATGGGCTTGTATTGGAGAGCATGCTGGCCCACTCTCTGTACTACTGAAACACTGAAAAAGTTCAGCGAAGGGGTATGGTCAGAACCTATTCCTGAGGGCGGATGAAACAGTAGCTCCAACTCTGACTGTCATCAGCTTTCCATCCACCATGGGAGTACCGCCATGCTTGACTGGGCATGTAGAGAGGATGGGGTATGACAGTTGGGTGTGGAAAGTGAGAAGTGTGAATGTCAGGGGTAGGGTTGCAAGAGGCAGACTACATAAGACCTGGGATGAGGTCATAGGGTGTGACCTCAGTCTCTTCGCCACACTGTTCCATCTTTATCTCTTTTTTGTCGCTACTTCAATGGTTACTGCTCCTCTGAATTTTCTGCTTGCATCCCTCCACCACTGCATTGGGCATTTAGCTCCTGTCTTTCAGCAAATTCTCATCCCTTTTTTGTCCAGCTGTTTAGTGTAAGTGTTAACCATTACTCCCAGTCCTTCATGTATGCAACAGGTCAACTCTGCAACTGTCTTCCTATGTCTGTAATTCTTACTGCATATGATGTCCATTCTTTCAAATGCAATGTGTCCAGTCATCTCAAATTGAATGGATCTTGAATTTGGCTCTCTGTTATGATGTTTTTATTTTTTTCTTTGAGGGAACAATCTTGCAGGCTTCTGTCCTTTCATTCCTTCTCCCTTACATTAAAAAATAAAAAGAATTGTGAGGCTGCCAGAGGTCAAGCAGCATGGAGGGCCACCATTTGGTGACCAAGGCATGTTGGAGCTTTTATAAAAAATACAAAACAGTACAACATGATATCTTCCTAACAAATAGTTTTCCATCCATTTTAAGAGTTTCCCATTCACCCCTCCAGCAGTTTTAAGCTTTCACAGTAACCTTTTTTGTGGTGCTTTGTCAAATGCTTTCCTCAGATCTAGGTAGACAAAATCTACCTAACCCTCTCTATCTTGCATAGTATAATATCCACAACTCTACCGTAGAAACTTAGGAAATTAGTGATCCTTCTCAGAAGCCAATTTGTTGTTGTCGTTAATTCTTTCCATTCTTGAAACTGAGTCCATCTTTTTCTAACTATTTTTTTAGATTTTACAAATATTAGTAATAAGGGACACAGGCCTATATTCCAGTGGGTCTTCTATCTCCTCCATTGTATAATGGAACCACATTTACCCTTTCCCAGTGTGTTGGTAGAACATCCAGTTCTTCCATCAATTTCAGTACTTCACTTGTATGAACTACTACCTCTGGCTTTTGTGGAACTCTAGTTTCCATTTTGGGTTCCAAATACTCTTCCTCTGTAACAAGGACCGTCTGCAGTTTGTCTTTAATTAACCCACACATCTCTTCTTCCAACTCATATGTTACCTCTCAAACTCTCAACCTTGATATACTGTATTGCCCCATATTCTCATTTTACCATTAAAAAATCAGTAGAACAATTTTATTTCTTTTTCATATTTCATTACAACGTCCTTTTTGTAAGTACAGTACTTTAATTTCTTCCTCTCTTTGTATTTGTATGTGATCATTCCATACTTTTTTATACAGCACTCATACCAGTCTTTTGCACTGTACTGCCTTTGAACCTTGTTCCATGCTGTGTTTCTTGCCTGAAGTGCCTTTCTGCACTTGTCATTAACCCATCAAGTCCCGACCGATTTCCAACCTACGATACCACAAAATCCCGAGCATTTTTGGAATTTTTTTTTATTGGCTCAAACCTTCACTTTTGGTGAGAAACATCGAAAATTCATAGAGAAATCGTGATCCTGTGCTTAAAACTGTTGATACAGGTGTCATGCAACCTTATATTTTCCTTCTTTTTCAGGGTACCTGGCTAAAGAGAATGAACTATGGAAGGGTTAACTAATTCAAGCCACTTTAAATTACATATTTATTTATTTATTTGGTACGAATTTATGTGTAGTAACAGACTATATTGGTTTTAATACATTTATATAGGCAATAGAAGCATTGTTCAGTCACCAAACACATTCACAAATGGCACCTTCCTTTATGACATTACCACCTCATCACTTCTGTTTGTTTCTTGCTCTAGCTTCTTTATTTCTTTGTCCTCCACCTCAGGAATCACTTTCACCGTGAATTTCATCATTGGAGAGACCGTGGGGCAACATACCTTTACTGGCCAGCTTACTGCTAACAGGTGAATTGCTCAGTGTGGGGGGGAGGTGGGGGAGGGGGAGTTAGGTGAGGCCAGGCAGTATCCCCGGTTGACAGCAGGTAGAGGAAGATTTCCCACATGGCTACGAAAAATCACCCGTGAAACTTGAAAATTGTGCAAATTATGACCCTTGCAATTGCGCGACGTACCCATACATCGATGGGTGTAGCCGTGACAAAGCATCGCAACGTACCCATACGTCGATGGGATTCCACGGGTCAAACCACTCTTTCTTCTTTTCCATCCTTTGTGAGAATTCTGGGAGATGCCTGTTGACCCATCTTTGTAAGAATTCATCAAGATTTCATCCTTTTCATAAATATTTTTAGTTGCATTTAATGGGCCCCAGTCAGGGTTTTTGAATGTCCTCTCAAAGCATAAAAATCCAGCACTATTACTGCCATTACTACCAGTTTCACATCTGTCGCTACCTTAACCACCATCACTACCACGATCTGGTAAATATCAGTCTACATATGCAGTAGCAGCACCACATATGGAGTGAAGAGGTCATGTTTGGGTTGGCAGCACTAAACAGAAAAGCATGCATGAAAATTGTGTAAGCTGAGAGTTGGCTGTATGTCCACCAAAAGTATTTGAATCCATTGCAGTGTTTCTGCTGCATTTTCTTGTCTCTGCATTTAAGCATGACCTTTTAAAATGCACATGCTTCATCAGTACTTGCTGCCATCCCAGTCTTCAGTCTCTTTACATTATTCTTTGGTTCTGCCATTGACACCTTTTCAGCCACCACATTAATTCTTTGTGCACCACAAAAACAGGCATGTGTACTACTGCTGGACTACAGGTACTGTATCCTCATTCTCATTCATCAGCCTTTCAAAATATTCTTCCCATTTGCCTTATATTTCCCTTCCATTTATTAGTATTCTTCTACTTCTCACATCTTCACCCTTATTTTCACTCTCATTTCTGTATTACTGCAACTCTTTCCAGATTATGACAGTATCACAGAAACATTTTTATTCTCTTTTCTGCAGATATGAAATCTATTGATGCCATAGAAGAATCCAAGACATTGCGGATTCCTGTTGTGTACACCACTTTCGACATGAATAATGTAAGTATGGTGCTGGAATAATTATAATGATGTTATGGGGGTGCACACCATCCACTCACTCGATGTAGTGCTGCTTCAGATGACTGCCTTTTCCTTCCTTCTTTCCTTCTCTCCTCTTCTGTATTTCTTTCCTTCATTCTTTGCTCTTCCTTATGCCTATGGTTGACCTTACACTCCCTCTTCTGTCTTTTTTTCCTTCGTTCTTTCCTCTTCTTTCTGCCTATGGGTGACTCTGCACTGAGTGACAAGCCAAATGGTTTCCTGTATACCAGGAAACCATTTTACTGCGCCGGGTGGTAACCATATAACCAGATGATGGTGCTTGGTGGTTCAGTGGGTAATTAAGGTGCTCTAATCAGATTGAGCCTGTGCAGGTTTATATGCAAGGGGTGGTTTGGATTTATTGCTCACGTAATGCCATCAGGGATGAGTGAGGCTGGTCACTCTCATCTTAAATGTCAGGACCAACTTGCCTCTCCCCGGGGTCCTACGCTTCTCATGGGAAAACACAGGATAAGATGATGATGATGATGAAATAATATTTTATAATACTGCAGGAGTAATGCTTTATCATTAGGTGCTCCATCATCATCATCTTCATCATCTTTAATATAGTACATGTACTGTATTTTGCTTCTATCTAGGAGACCTCATACAAGGGATGCCTGTGACAGAGCAAGCTTCATGTAGTCTCTCTTACCCTCTTCCTCTTCCATTTCCCACTTCAGCATACAATTCCATTCCTTTCATCCATGCCATATATGATCTTTCTGGTCATACAGTACCTTCAGTCTCATTTGCAGAGCCTTATTTCCTCAGCTGCTTGATGAGCATTCTTTGAAAATGTCCATAACTTCTTAAGGTATTTCTTTTTATCCATTCAGCAGTACTACATTTTTCTTTAGCCCTTTATTCCATTCTTGGTTTTCTTTCTTTTTTAACTTTCACTACTGGAGGTACTTATCCCACCCATCCTTTTCATGCCTTCGTCTGTTATAAAGAAGTCAGTTTTTTGTTATTTAAGGCCCAATTGTCAGTCCCATACAAAAGTATTGAAAGTTTTCTTGTCTCTAGATGAACCCTCTTACCATTAAAATTGCTCCCCAGTTCATCAGTTGCCTTTCTCTTCAGAAGTGAATGTCCTTTAACCTCTCAGTTCATTTTATATTGCCTTTTTAACAGCTGTTTTCATCTCTCATGCATCATTGTTAAGATGTGTGCATACCCTCTGTTTTTACCATACGCCAATTTTGTGTAAGATTGAACAGCTGCAGATAATCTGGTTATCAGTGCATGACATCTACAAACTTGGTTACAGTAGGGAGGATGGGAACTGGGGAGGAGAGGTTTATCTAGATTTAGAACATTAAGACTCTAGGAACAATTTCTTTCCAGTCAGTGGTAGGGGTAGAGTGTGAGCTGAAATACTGTACTGTGGCTCACAGATTTACATTGGACATGACTTTTAAAGTATCAAAGCAATTTATGTAAGACAGAGTGTAATAAGAGATAACTGATATACAGTCAAGTCTCATTATATGTCAGTTCATTATGTGATGAATCACTACAGTGATGATTAAAATGTTATACATTTTTTCGGAATACATGTAATTATAAAAAATTTGTTGTGATTTCACTAGAATGATAATTGTGACGGCTGCCTTTGAGAATCTTGTGTGGACTTGGTGATGCATACAAGCCTACAGTCAGCTGTCTGAGCCTACATGGTTCTGCGCTTGTAAACATGTGCAGATCCCCCATCTCAAGTCTGCACAGGCGGTGGCCTTCACACCGACCCTTTGAAGACTCCGTCTTGCTCCCCACTCCCTCACATGTCTTATGCTTGTGATCGTCGTCACTTGCTTTCACAGTGTTACCTGATCTTCTCGTATGTGCAGGACAATTCCAATGCTATTGCTATCGCCAGATAACAGTGCAAGTATGGTACGAATAATAGTGCTGTGTATGATAGTAAGCCAAGAGAGAGCTTTTAGTGTGTGCAGTAAATGAAACTCGTTTCATTTCATTTGTTTTGTTTTTGTAGGCTCCAACATGCTTGCATGCGTCGGCCTTGGACACCTAATGGCGGCCCTCCATGCTGCTCGATCTATGGCAGCCTCCCTGTTCAGTCCCTTAACCCTGAGGTCACACTCAATGACCTCGTCCCACTTCTTTCTCGGTCTGCCCCTCGCAACCCCACCCCCAGTAGTAACACTTCTGCACCCAACTGTCATCCCCCATCCTCTCCACATCTCCAAACCATCTCAGTCTACCTCTCCTCATCACAACACCAATACACTCCAGTCCCATCCTACTTCTCAACTCTTCAATCGTAAACCCAGCCCTCCCAGGCCTTGCACACAGGGATGCACTGCATATCCACCTAATCATTGTCATTTTTGTATGTTTGAGCCTGCAAATATCCTCTTCCTTTACTGCCCATGTCTCATTACCATACAGCATCACACTCGTAACACATGCTGCATACAAAGCACCCGTAGCATGTAGGGAGAGTCCTCTCAATGTCAGGAGAGGCAACAGCTCCCTGAACTTCTTCCAACCACTTCTCACCCTAGCAACTGAGCTAGCTCCAGCCCCACCTCCAGCGCATAACATGTTTCCCAAATAACAAAACTCCTCCACACACTCAAGAGACTCACCAGCAAGTTCAGTCCTTTCACGCCTAACAATCTCCACCTGCTCTCCCCAACACACCCCTGTACAAAGGAAAAGGGGAAAAAGAAGTGTGTGGTAATAATAGGGGCATTTGCCTTCTTAGTGTAATAGGAAAAGTATATGGTAGGGTTCTTATTGACAGAGTTAGGGAAATAACAGAGGAATTAGTTGGAGAAGAACAGGGAGGTTTTAGGAAGGGAAGAGGTTGTGTAGATCAGATATTCATTCTTATATCTTTAGTGGAAAAGTTTCTAGACAAGGGAAAGAAGTTGTATGCATCCTTGATGGATTTGGAGAAAACATATGACAGTGTGGATAGACAAGGATTGTGGAAAGTATTAAGAATATATGGAGTAGATAGGATGTTGTTGAAGGCCGTGAAGAGTATGTATGAGGGTGCTAAGACTGCAGTGCGTGTGGATGGTGAACTGAGTGAATTTTTCTGTCTGAATGTTGGATTGAAACAAGAATGTGTCATGTCTCCATAGTTGTTCAATCTGTATATGGATGGGGTTATAAAAGAGATACAAGGTAGGGCAGTGGATGTTGGAGCGGCCCTAGTGAGAGAGGGCAGTGTTTGGAAACTCCCTGTACTGTTGTTTGCAGATGATACTGTGTTGTTAAGTCAAGACGAAGGAGAGCTGCAAGGCTTGGTAGGTGAGGTTGGGAGAATGTGTAAGAAGCGGAATCTAAAGGTGAATGTAGGGAAGAGTAAAGTGATGGTCTTCGAGAGAAGTGAAGTCAGTGAATGTACAGTGAGACAGGATGGGGAGGATATGGAGAATGTGAGTACGCTTAAGTACTGTACTTGGGTAGTGTGATGCGTAAGGATGGAAGTTTAGAGGATGAAGTGCTTGACAGGGTGCAGCAGGGAAGAAAGGTTGCTGGTTCCTTGCAGGCAGTAATAAGAAACCGGGAAGTGAGCATGGAAGTGAAGAAGCAACTACATGACAGTATTGTGATACCATCTCTAACGTATGGAAGTGAAGCATGGACCCTGTTGGAGGAACAGAAGTCAAGAGTGAGAGCAGTGGAAATGAGTTATTCAAGAGGAGTATGTAGAGTCACGTGGAGAGACAGACTGACAAATGAGGAAGTGAAGGAATGTGGATATGGATGTGATGGGAAGTGTTAGGAGAAACTCATTAAGGTGGTTTGGCCATGTGGAGAGGATGGAGAGTGAGAGACTGACGAGGGGAATGTATGTGAGTGAGGTGGAGGGGGGGAGAGGGAGGGGGATGCCAAGGATGAGATGAAGGGATAGAGTGGAGAGGTATATGAGAGAGGGGGGTGTGAGCTGGGAGCAGGGCATTGAAATGGCGGGGGACAGAGCGACATGGAGGCAGTTTGTTTGTGGCCACCCCGTACAGGATTAAGGCATCTGGCAATAGATAGATAAATAGATTAAACTTTCAGAAATGACAATGGTAAGGTGGATATGCAGTGCCTTCTTGAATGCGAGGCCTGGGAGGACTAGGTTTATGATGGAAGAGTTAAGAGGAAGGATGGGACTGGAGTATTTTGGTGTTGTGATGAGGAAGGGTAGATTAAGATGGTTTGACCTTGTGGAGAGAATGGGGAATGACAGTTGGGTGTAGAAGGTGAGAAGTGTGAACATTAGTGGTAGGGTTGTGAGAATCAGACCAAAAAAATCCTGGGATGAGGTCATAGACTGTGACCTCAGAGATGAGGGACTAAATAGGGAGGCTGCCAGAGCTCTAGCAGCATGGAGAGCTACCATTAGTGACCAAGGCTGATGCATGGAAGCATATTGGTGCCATTATAAATGAAATTGAACTCACTGGACTGTTGTGAAACTGTTCATAAGCCTGCACAAGTGAGAATCCAACAGTACTGTTTATGATTTCTTCTGATTTACTTATTGGAAGCCATTCTTTAGTTGCTGGAGGATTATAGAGTGGCTAAACTAACTCTTTTAACTCTTTGAATCAACGGTGTCATTAGGTAAAACCACTTGTGGTACTTAAAGAGTATGGAGTACCTAAGCCAGCTTTTCTGGTACTGTACTTAGAAAGGATTGTCTTGTTCCAAGGTATTGTACTGTACTGTGGTACAGTACTTAATCCGTCATGTCCCGACCGATTTCCAACCTATGATACCACAAAATCCCGAGCATTTTTGGAATTATTTTTTATTGGCTCAAACCTTCGCTTTTGGTGAGAAACATTGAAAATTCATAGAGAAATCGCGATCCTGTGCTTAAAACTGTTGATACAGGTGTCACACAACCTTACGTTTTCCTTCTTTTTCAAGGTACCTGGCTAAAGAAAACGAACTATGGAAGGGTTAACTAATTCAAGCCACTTTCAGTTGCATATTTATTTATGTATTAGCTACGAATTTATGTGTAGTAACAGACTATATTGGTTTTAACACATTTATATAGGTAATAGAAGCATTGTTCAGTTACCAAACACATTCACAAATGGCACCTTCCTTTATGACATTACCACCTCATCACTTCTGTTTGTTTCTTGCTCTAGCTTCTTTATTTCTTTGTCCTCCACCTCAGGAATCACTTTCAGCATGAATTTCGTCATTGAAGAGACTGTGGGGCAACATACCTTTACTGGCCAGCTTACTGCTAACAGGTGCATTGCCCAGTGTGGGGGGGAGGGGAGGGAGAGGGGATTAGGTGAGGCCAGGCAGTATCCCCGGTTGACAGCAGGTAGAGGAAGGTCTCCCACATGTGCCTACAAAAAATCAACCATGAAACTTGAAAATTGTGCAAATTATGACCCTTGCAATTGCACTACATACCCATACGTCGATGGGTGTAGCTGTGACAAGACATCGCGACGTACCCATACGTCGATGGGACTCGGCAGGTTAAGAACTGTGATGAACAGTTCTTGAGCCTTCCCACCCCCCCTACTAATGAGGATTCAGCATGTGATGGTACTGTGTACTGTACCCTGGGTGGAGTGAAGCAGATGTATCAGCCACCTGGGAGCCAGACCTCCTCATTTTTTCCCACACCTCCGTTTAGGAAAGGACTCTGATCTGACCCTAGGAAGACACTGCCTACCACAGTGGGATGTTAGTTCCCTATATGGTTTACATACTTTATTGTTCCTGTAGGACAGCCCCATAGAAGCAGTTGTATACATGTAATCAACTGGTCTGTTCATCCTAATTGACTGGGGTTAAGCAGCAACAACAATAACAGCTCCTTTTTGAACTTCATATAGGATGTACTGGTAACCTAGTGTGGTACTAATTGTTTGGTGTACTAAATTCAATCCATGTGATGCTTGAGGTTTATGGTGTACTGAAGAATGTATCCCTGTGAATGTGACTTTGTGCTGACATTGTAGTTCACCATCCTCTTTTTGGGCTGATGGGCAGATGTGAGGGCATTTGCAGACCCAGCTGGCATCTTTGCTTGGGGTAGAGCATCTCCTCCTCCAAACAAGTTCTCCATCCAGTCAAATTGATGCCACTGCAGGATAGTATCCATCTCCAGAGTCATGAATACACAAAATGAAACTCACAAACAATTTGTTTTGCCCACACCACAATGCAGCCCACAACACCACATCACACTTACCCACCACATACGTGATGTCACAGTGCAGGCAGTCTTTCAACCTAACTCAAAAAAAGACCACTGGGAGTGACTGGTTGAAGTCACTGTTTTCCTGTGGTTCAGTGATTTCACAATGAGATGAGTGTGGGGTGTCAACAGCAACATGGTGTACTGAACCAAATGGCAGTGGCAAAAAAAAAAAAAAAGCTCCTATGGTGATATTAATTTTTGGTGTATGTTATATAACTTCTGTGGTACTAAATACATATGGTGTGTATAAACTCCTCTAGGAGGAATCTGCCCTGACCATCCAGCTGACCATAGAGGACACCAGTGCCCGACTCTTCCTACTTGTACACAACCTAAAGAAGCCCACATTCAAGGAGCACCTGTACTATGAGTACCTCAAGAGGGTACCAGTGGTAAATGGTAAGTTGGAGTACCATAGTTTGTGTTTTCATCTGGATCATGAGATGCCAGATACTGTATATGAGTGACACATTTTTACTCCCTCCTCCTCCTTATTCTTTGTGGAGAAAGTTTTGAAATAGATAATTTTCATGGCAGAACTTACCAACCTGCAGTGCCTATCTTCTCAGGGTGACTAACCTCCACTCACTCCTTCACCCATCAGAATCTCTGCCCATCCTGCCCACAACCATGGATTTGCATTTGCATTTGCCCAAATGCAGATTTGTATTTGTGGAAGTGAATTTTCTTTTGTGGTCCCCAGCTCTCTCTCTCTCTCTCTCTCTGACCTTTAACTTTAAAGGACAAAGGGCATCATCATGTGGTGGCACCAATATAACCAGGTAACTCCTCTGCCAGGTTATATAAATTTCTTGCATCTTCCCACCATATCGCTTAAAAGGAAGATGAAAGGCTACAGGAGAATGGCAACTTCAACCTCAGTCTGCTAGATTCATGTCCAGATGAATCTGGCTGTACACCAACAAGAACACCATATTGCAGCGCAAGATGCACATATGACATATATGAAACAAATGATGCGGAATAAGTTCACTCATTTTTTTGTGATAGGGAAATTTATGATGAGTTTAGAGGTTGAGTAGGGGTCATGATGGGTATCTGCTAATAGTAGTTCATATTGACTATTTTTTCCACAAGGGTACAGATCTCTGTAATGGGATTTTCTGTTATATGTGTATACAGTACTTGGTACCAACTAACTGTTTTTCTAGGGGAACCACTGTAATTGTGTTTCATTGACCTTTCAGCACAGTTTGAGACTTAAGTAATTGAGTACTATTACAGTATATGGGTTTTTATAGGAGAGGTACAAATTATCTACCTATCTATCTATCTTCAGTCAGATGCCTTAATTCTGTAAAGGATGCCCACAAACAAGCCACCTCCATTTCGCCTGTCATTTTGCTCCTTTCCCCCTAGCTTGCACATCCCTCTCTTGTATACCTCGCCACTCCATCCCTCCATCTCATCCTTGGTGTTCCCCTTCCTCTTCCCCCCTCCACCTCACTCACATATACTCTTCCTGTTAATCTTACCCTTTCCATCCTCTCCATGTGGCCAAACCACCTTAGTGTATTTTTCCTAATGCTTTTTATCACACCCACATCACAACACTCCTTCACTGCCTCATATGTCAGTCTGTCTCTCCATGAAACCCCACATGCACCTCTCAAATAACTCATTTCCACTGCTCTCACTCTTGACTTTTGTCCCTTCCAACAAGGTCTTAGTGTCGCTTCCATACATTAGGGATGATATCACAGTGATATCATACAGTGACTTTTTTACTTCTATGCTCTTTTCCCTATTTCTTGTCACTGCTTTTAAAGAACCAGCAACCTTTCTTTCCTGGTGTACCTTTTCAAACACTTCATCCTCTAAACTTCCATTCTTACTCATCACACTACCCAAGTACTTAAATGCGCTTATATATTCCATTTCCTCATCATCCAACCTCACTTTGCATTCAGTGACTTCAATTCTGTCAAAGACCTCAACTTTACTCTTCCCTACATTCACCTTTTGATTCCTCTTCTTAAACACTCTCCCAGACTCATCCACCAAACCTTGCAGTTTCCCTTCATCCTCGCTTAATAACACAGTATCATCTGCACACAGCAGAACAGGAAGTTTCCAAATGCTGCTCTCTTTCATTAGGGCCAGCTCAACATCCGCTGCCCTGCTTGTATCTCGTTTATAATCCCATCCACATACAGACCGAACAGCCATCGAGACACGACACATCCCTGATTCAGTCCAACAGTCAGCTAGAAAAATTCACGTTATTTACCATCCACATACACAACAACCTTAGCACCCTCATCCATACTCCTCACAGCATTGTGCAGGTTCCCATTTACTCCATATCCACTGTCATATGCATTCTCCAAATGGTTATCAATGTATGGGTTTTTATTTGACAGGTACACAGCAGATCTTCCTTGTGACAAAGGCCTTAGCAGGTCCTGGACGATACTTCATGGGGATTGGGGAATTTAAGGATGGATTTGACATTAGCAAGGCAGATGGGCCTGGGAGGAAAAACATATCAATGACTGAGACACAAGTGTTGACAACAAACTACAAGCTGCGATTCATATCAGATGGGGTGGCATACCTCAATACTACCACAGAGGAATGGGAGTCAGGTGGATTGGAGGTACAGTATGTAATGAGTTATGTTGGTTGGACCAGGTGAACAGTGAAGAAGTTAGATTGTAAGCATATGGAAATCAAACAAGCATTTTCCCCCTATAACTATGGCAGTGGTAAGACCCTTGAGATTTTGAGAGAGGCACTTAAACAGCTTGTAACTCTCCCAAGCATTTTAAGGTTGAGGACAAATCCCACTTCTGTCAGTTGCCTTGTCATTGTGTTGGTGAGGATGGGGTGGCTTGTGTGTCTGTCACCCTACCTGTTGTGGCATATGGAGTGATCAGTGGAGTCTTGTACTTGATTGGTTTGTACTCAGGGCCAAAATGAAGAGCAGTCTGCCTTTTCACCTCTTATTACTGTACTTTGAATGTTTGCTTTTTTCTTATCTTCATTTATTCATCCGGGGAAAGTGATCAAGGGTTGGTCTGCGACCCCTCCATTTAAGAGAGCTTTCATTCTTTAGTGTCCAGTTGTCTGCTATGCTTTTTTTTTTCCTTCCTTTTTTCTTTTACTTAGTTTTTGTTTTATGTATCTGACCCTGAACCTAGGTTCTGTCCCTCTTCTCTCACTTTCATCTCTCCCCTGTTTTCTTGCACACACACACACACACACACACACACGGAGCTGCTCCTGGATCGAGGGGAAATAATCGCAGAACTAGCAGCGAAAAGGAGATAGCCTATTGTGATTATGTGGTTGAATGCGTGAGTGGTGGTCCCGTCGGATATTAGTTTAAAAAAACACAAGTTTCGGCCCGAAAAATACGAGACAAAGTGAAAAAGAAAGTTTCCATATGGTTGCATCATGGCGGAGAGAGACGGAGGATTGTTTACAACTGGTGAGGGGGAATTTGCGGGCTTCTCCGAGCTAAATGTAGGCAAAGGAAGTGATAAGCTGCAACAAACAAGAGTAGCAGGAGTAGAGAAAACGGCGGAGAGGAATGTCCAGGAGTTAAAAAAGGTATGGGAAGTAATTAAGCAGCTGCAGGAATGGACCATAGAGCAAGAGAGAGAGATCAAAGTCCTACAGAATAGACTGGAAAAGGTTAGCACACGTAGTGAGGAACAAGAAAAAGAAGTTACAGAATTAAAGGCGAATAATGAATCCGCATCAAATGAAATAAAACAGCTGAAGAGGGAGAATAAGAGTTTGGAAGAAGAAAGGGACAGAATAAAAAGTAAACTAGATGAATACGAATCAAAATCGAGGAGGCAAGATGAGCATATTCAGGAAATCAAGGAGCAACATAAGGGGTGGAAGAAAATACAGGAGGAAGGAAATGTAAATTTGAAGGAAATCATAGAGCAACAAAGTAAGGAAAAAGTGGAAAAGGAAGTGGTTAGAGTACTAAGAAGTAGAGAATCTTTGGTTAGGGATGTAGCAGACAAGAAAAAATGTGTGATAATTTCAGGAATAAAAGAAAAACGAATGACAGTGAGATCTGAAAGAGAAAGAGAGGAACTGAGCAAGGCTAAAGAAATAATATCACTGGTTATGGAAGGAAACAATGAAGCCCAAGAAGAGATTGAAGAAGTGTTTAGGTTAGGAAAGTACGAGGATGGTGGGGCAAGGCCCATGAAAGTAAAGTTTAAGTCCCAAGTAATAGTGAATGAAATCATAAGTAGAACGTGGAAATTGTCAGAGAAAGAGGGGTTTAAAAATGTTTGGATTAGGAGAGATGCAAATGAAGAGGAAAGAGCTAAATTAAAGGAGTTAGTAAAGGAAGCAAAGATAAAAAACGAACAACGAACGGAGAAAGAGAAGACAGAGTTCTATTGGAGAGTTATGGACCAGAAATTGAGAAAGTGGTATCGACGGAAGGAAGGGGAGACGAGAGTATAAAAAACGATGAAAAAAGTTTGAAAGTGGCGTACACAAACATTGATGGACTAATATCGGCAAGGTTAGAAATCAATGATTTTTTGAGGGCACACGAACCTGATGTTATGTGCTTTGTAGAAACTAAATTGAAAGAAGATATTGATATTCATATGGGAGGTGGGAAATACAAATTATGGAGAAGAGACAGAAAAGAAAAAATGGGAGGAGGAGTGATGATAGCAGTGAAGGACAATATAAACGTAGATACTGTGGAAATGGCAGAGGGCAGGGCCGAAGCCATAAATTTGAAATTAGAAACTGGGGAGAATGGTAAGAGAGATATGGCAGTGGTATATGTTCCCCCTAAGACGAGAGCATGGAATGACGATGAATACCAGGAGATGTTGTCAGACATGGTTAGTTATCTACAGAAAGTGATCGAGAAAAGCAACAATATAATCCTAATGGGTGACTTTAATTGTAAAGAGGTGAACTGGGAGGAATGGGACTCGGGAGGCAGCGAAGATTCGTGGGGCACAAAATTGTTAAATATAGCAATGAATAATGTAATGACACAGTGGGTTAAAGAAGAGACACGATTCAGAGGTGATGACACACCAGCAAGATTAGATTTGCTACTATCCAGGGAGCCTGATGTAATTGAATCATTAAATTATCTGTGTCCTATAGGAAAGAGTGATCATGTGGTCATTGAGTTCCAGATGATGATAGGGAACATGGTGCCAAGAGATGAGCTTTATAGGCAAGGACGATACAACTTTGGGAAAGCAAACTTTGCAGAATTGAGAAAATTTTTTGAAAATGCGGACTGGAGAGGGTTCAGAGAAACAAGAGAGATACAAAGGAAGTGGGATATCTTTTTGGACCTCTACAATTTGGGAGTGGAAAAATATGTGCCAAGAGTAAGTGGGAAAGAAAACAGGAAAAAGGTGTGGTTTAATAGAAGGTGTATAATAGCGAAAAAAGAGAGGGACAAGGCATGGAACCAATGGAAAAAGAGAGGTAATATCAGAACAAAGGAAGAATATAAAAGAACTAGAAATGAATATACAGGAATACGTAGAGAGGAAGAAAGGAACTTTGAAAAAGGTATAATTGACAAATGTAAGGATGAACCCAAATTGTTTTATAGATTTGTTAATGGCAAATTGAAGCAAAGGGAAGGAATCACCAAACTGAAAGTAGAAGGAGAGGTCTACAAGGATGCAGTAATGCAAGCTGAAGTAATGAACAAATGCTTCCAATCGGTTTTCACTAAGGAAAGGGAGTTTGTGGAAGGAGAGGAAGTGATTAGAAATGTAGTGATAAAAGATATAAAAGTGGAAGTGCAGGAAGTGTATAAATTACTGGGAGCTCAAGATGTAAGGAAGGCCCCAGGACCGGATGGAATCTCTAATTGGGTACTGAAGGAATGCAGAGAACAACTGGCGGATAAGATTCACAATTTAATTGTGTGCTCCTTGGAAGAGGGGAAAGTGCCTCGGGAATGGAAGAGGGCAAATGTGGTGCCAATCTATAAGGGAGGAAACAAGGAAGAACCCCTGAATTATAGACCAGTGTCCCTAACCAGCATGGTTGCGAAATTGTGTGAGAGAATCCTGAAAGATAGATGGATAAAATATCTGGAAGAGATGAATATTTTGACTGAAAGTCAGTTTGGATTCAGAAGTGGAAGGTCATGTGTTTCCAACTTGTTGAGCTTCTACTCAAGGGCGATTGACGTGCTACAGGAGAGAGACGGTTGGGTGGATTGTGTGTACTTAGAT
>JAGKTI010002263.1:7597-19330 GCA_018397915.1 Birgus latro | reverse complement strand
ACAGCCTTGCCCTTAGATCGGACATAAAACTTTCAGCTCTCTTCTGGGAGGGTAAAAAGCTGACAGTTATTACCATCACATGATCATGACTGACCCAGTGAATTACACACACACACACACACACACACACACTGGAAGGTTAGTTTTTCACCTGACAGAACTGAGCCACTCCCACAACTTGAATACCAAGTTGTGGTTACGTAAAATTCGATGAGTCGTTTGTTATGAGGTAGGAATGAGTTTCATTGTTTATTAGTCAGATCAATGTAATCAATCCAGTTTGACTACATATGGCCTTCAACTGATCTGACAGGGGTAAGGGATCTTTGTCTAACCTGTTAATAAACTATCTCTTGATTTCATCATTACAGGTGATACAGAGAACTGGTACAATAACTGCAATAAAAACATCTCACCTGACCAGCTTTGGGGCAGGGATGTTCGTTCTGCCCAATACCATCGACTTCAGCTACGTCTTTGCCAACATGGGCTTTGTTGATAATGTTACCATCTATGTCACCCTCATCATCAGTCTTATTTTCTTCATTGTCCTCATGATCTGGGCACGATACAAAGACAGACAAGATAAGACAAAGGTACAGTATTTTAAAGTATGAGATGGAGTTACATTGTGGATGTTTTAAAGTACTGTATAAGATTGAGTTATGTTGTGCATTAATGGAATCAGTCATATTGTTCTGTGTAAGCAAGCTGTAACTTGTAGTATTTTTCTCCCCCTTTCTCTCCAGCTGTTAATCCATTAACTGTAGCTGAGGGAAAATGTTCATTGCCTGTGGTGTGCAGAGAAACAGTTTTTCAAATTGATTTTTTGGTCATACTTGCTCATAGGGAATACAGTGAGACTTATGTGTATTTCAGTTCTTAGGTCAGTATGTGCAGTAGTTTTACTACTACAGTGTTCTGATTTTGCAAATTAAAAAAAAAAAGAAAAAAAGAAATGTATGTATTCCTTTTTCATCAGATTCCATTTTTATGGGAATGTGATAAAAGAGAACATGCTGAAACATCTGTCTATCTGTAGCCAGATGCCGTAATCCTGAAAGGGGTGGCCACAAACAAATCCCTTCCGTGTCGCCCTGTCCCCTGCCATTTCACTGCCCTCCCCCCAGCTCACAGCCCTCTCTCTCATATCCTTTCTCCACTCCATCCCTCCATCTCACCTTGGTTTCCTTTTCCCTCTCCTCCCCTCCACCTCACTCACATACACTCTTCTTGTTAGTCTCACACATGGCCAAACCACCTATGTACTTCTCATAATGCATTCTGTCACATCCACATACACACCACAATGCTCCTTCACTTCCTCATTTGCCAGTCTGTCTCTTCATGTAACTCCACTTGCTCCTCTCAGATAACTAATTTCCACTGCTCTCCTCTTGATATATGTTCTTCCAACAAGGTCCAAACTTTGCTTCCATATGTTAGGATTGGTGTCACAGTACTATCATGCCGTGACTTTTTTACTCTCATGCTCACTTCCCTGTTTCTTATCACTGCTTTCAGTGAACCAGCAACCTTTCTTCCCTGTTGTACCCTTTCAAGCACTTCATCCTGTAAACTTCCATCCTTACTCATCACACTATGCAGGCATGTAAATGCACTCACATTTTCCATTTCATCATCTTCAAGCCTCACTGTGCACTCAGTGACTTAATTTTTCTTGAAGACCACAAGTTTACTCTTGCCTACATTCACCTTTAGATTCCTTTTCTTACACACTCTCCCCTCTAAACTTCCCTCCTTCCTCATCACACTACCCGAGTACTTAAATACACTCACATTTTCCATTTCATCATCATCCATCCTCACTGTGCACTCAGTGACTTCATTTCTCTCGAAGACCACAGTATGACTCCTCTCTACATTTGCTTTTAGATCCCGTTCCTTACAAGCTCTCCCACCCAAACACATTCACCAAGCCTTGCAGTTCCCCATCATCTTCACTTGACAGTACAGTCATATGCAAACAACATGCCAACATCCACTGCCCTACCTTGTATCTCTTTTTTAACCCCATCCGTGTACAGCTTGAACAACCATGGAGACATGATGTATCCCTGTTTCATTCTTGCATTCGGATATAAAAATTCACTCAGTTCACCATCCACTTACACTGCAGCCTTAGCACCCTCATACCTACTCCTCACAGCATTCAACAGCTTGCCATTTACTCTATATGCTCTTAATATTTTCCACTTTCCTTGTCTATCCACTCTGTCATATGCTTTCTCCAAATCCATGAAGGCTGCATACAACTTCTTTCCCTTTTCTAGAAACTTTTCCACTAAAGACCATATGATGAATATCTGATCTACACAACCTCTTCCCATCCTATAACCTCCCTGTTTTTCACCAACTAATTCCATTGTTATTTCCCTAACTCTGTCAGTATGTTTTATACCATATACTTTTCCTGTTACACTAAGAAGACAAATGCCCCTATGATTACCACACACTTCTTTTTCCCCTTTTCCTTTGTACAGAAGGATACTGTAATTATACCTGACTTCCTATCCTCTCGGACTGTACCTTCCTCCCAGGCCAGTGTGCATGCCATCCATAACCATTCTACCACTATTTCTCCCCCATGCTTCAGCATTTCTCCACACACTCCATCAGTTCCTGGGGCTTTCTCCATTTTGACTATTTTCATTGCTGCCACTACTTCCATCCTACTGATCTCTTTCTCCCTTCACCTCTCCCTCCTTCTCCCAGCCATTCTACTGCCATTTATACTCACATTACTTTCATTCTCTATTTTTAACAATTCCTTAAAGTGTTCTCTCCATCTGCTGACTTTTCTCCCATTCACCACTATCACTCTACCATTTTTATCTTTCACTCCCCTACTACCTTCTTTATCACCTTGTCTAAGAGTCTTTACCTCCTTCCAGAACATTTTCTTTCATTCCCTCTACTTTACAGTCAGATTCCTTCCAAATTCCTCATCTGCTCTCTTCTTACTTTCTCCTACTAATCATTTCATCTCTGTCTTTCTCTCCATATGTAACTTTCTTCCATCTCTTAGCTTCCTCCATGCTTCTGCTTCCCATCTACTCACTATATGCTTTCTTCTTTTGCACTACAGCTTTTCTCATTTCATTCTACTGTGCTGTTCCTTGATCCCCCTTTCATCTTTTCTTCACTCCACACACCACCTCACATGCTGCACAGATTTCTTCTGTGAATTTCTTGCACACACCATCCACCTCCTCCATCTGCTTAGATCATATTTACCCAGCTGCCCCTCCACTTCTATCTTATATGCAACTTTTTTTTTTTTTTATCCTGTTAAAACTTTTTATCCTCCTTGTGTGGACTACTTCCTGCTGCCATACTCTTCTATTCATTCATCATATTTGTACCTTGACTTTCATCACGACCTAGTGGTGGTCAAAAAGTCCACTTCCCCACCCTCTGTATGCTCTTGTATCCAGTACATATTTTCACATTACTGTCATCCACACACACCTAATCAGTCATTGCCATCCATTCATTCATTTCACCACCCACCCTTCTCATCACTCGCTGAATATACCTGTGAATCATTTTGTGCCTAGAGAGGGTATTGGCTATCACCAGCCCCCTCTTCACACAAATGTCCACTAGAGCTGTACCATTCCCAACCATTTCTACAGGCACACCCTACTCACCAACTACTCCAACCACCTTCACGTTCCTTTCTTTTCCTTTCATATTTCCAAGTAAAACCACTTTCTCTCTCCTCTCAAACTTTTCCATGCACACTTCCACATTTGCCCAGAACTTTTCTTTTACTCTGCTTGCACGGTCTCCCATTGGCACATTTGCACACACTATTGCATACTCTTCATTTCCAACTTTCAGTCTTACCCACACAATCCTTGAACTAACTGATCCATACTCTCTTCTATTCTCCTTCCATGTCTTGCTCACAACAATACATACACACTCCTTTGCCCTCTCATTCTCACCTATTCACAAATTTTCAAATCAATATTTACTATATTTGAGCCATAATGAGCATCAAAAACCAAAGAAAAGGAAAAAAAGGTAAAAGAGTGAGAAATTAAATTTTAATTGGTGTCTGTTGAAGTATGTTTCAGTCAGTCAAATCTTTTGTTGAGGTAAGTCTCAATTTATGAGTTAATCTCATCTGTCTCCCTGACTGTTTTTATACTGTATCCCTCTCTTCCTTCCAGCTGTTATTAAAATTCCTTCTCTCCCTTAACCTTTCATTTTCTTTTTCTATTTCCCTCATCCTGTGAACTGGTAGTGTATAGCTTTCCCCCTTTTCTTCACTTGTTAATATATCTCTTCCCTTTTCATGTTAGCCTTTTAACCCTTAGCCAGCAACGGAACTATATGTATAGACTGTGCAAAATCTTCTGAAAAATTGCGGGGAGACTATGTATTGATTCTTTCCAAAAAATTTTCCCTTGTGAATCATATCAAAGACTATATATATAGTCGGCAATGTGTAAGTGCCCTAGATCCTCAGATATCCCTAACTGGCAACATATGGGTAGCAGGTGGCTTATATAAGGTGTCTCACTCAGTGACTCAATCAGTTACTTCCCAGCTCTTAGAGGGGACACAACACTCCTCTGTTTCTCATGTAGACCTGTCTCTAATTTTCTTTTGATATTTGGATATTGTAGACATAATCATGTCCCACACAAGGAGGAACATCAATGATGATGAGATACAGCTTATTCTAGATCAGGATTTGGAGGATGTTTTCATTGATGATATTAGTAGTGGTTCTACATCAGATAGTGATGGTGATGACACTGATAGTAGTGATGAATCACAAGTTGAGACTGCAGAGGAGCCAGATGAGAATCTGTCATGTGCAGAAGTCAATGGCAATGATGACAGTGCTCCAGTATGATTGCCATTTACTGGAGACACAGTGGTCAAAGTAGTTTTGCAAAATCCTTGGGACCCTCTGGAGATTTTTGTGTCTTTTGTAGACAGGGATATAATTGAACAGATAGTGAGAGAAACAAACAAATATGCTGTCAGGGTCTGTGAAGAAAAGAGAAGGAAGGGAAAAATGATGAGAAAGAGTAGAGATCTGATGTGGAAGGAAACTAATGTTGGGGAGGTGTATACCTTTTTAGGTTTGGTCACTTTCCAAAGCATAGCGACAAAGCCTACCATCTACTCATACCACTCCACCAACCAGATTCTTGCAGCACCCTTTTTGCTATGTTAATG
This sequence comes from Birgus latro, assembly GCA_018397915.1. Taxonomy (NCBI): domain Eukaryota; kingdom Metazoa; phylum Arthropoda; class Malacostraca; order Decapoda; family Coenobitidae; genus Birgus; species Birgus latro. The sequence continues at coordinate 14,107 of JAGKTI010002263.1, read as the reverse complement.
AAATATAGCAACTGTTCCACATTGCGGTAGAGTCTATATGTAGATTACGTTAAAACCTTTTATGCGGTAGAGTCTATATATAGATTATGTTGAAACCTTTCATAATGCAGTGTAACTACATTTATGTTCGAATCCTGTGGTCTGGGGCATCTGTATAAAGATTTTTTTTAAAGGTGCTTCTCAGCAACTGCTGCTGCTGGCTAAGGGTCAGTGTGGGGATGTCTTTTTACAGTTTACTCTTGCTGATCTTCAGAAGATGTTATTGAACTTAGGAAAGATCTATCATGGTTAATGGATTATTGAAAGCTGTATCTAAGCATAAGCAGAATGAAATTGCTTGAGTAGCAAGAAAATAAAGTGGTAAAACACATCGGTGGGTTGAATGGGTTAATATGCATCATTTCATCCTCCATCTAACTTTTAATGCATTTCCTTCATAAGTTAATACAGTATACAGTATATGTTTACTGAATACCATCCTTGTTGTTAATGACATGAAAATGTTACCTGTCAGTAAAATAAGACCCACAACTGTATAGAATTAAAGACAAAGTCAAGAGTCTCTCTTACAAGTCTTCATACAGACTATTGACATCTTTCCTTATGGTATTCCTGGCACTGGGAGAGAAAAATGCCGCCCACATATCACCAGTCTATCAGGGTAGCTAAAAGTAAGGGGATGTTGTGGATTAGAATTATTGTTATCCTTGAGACAGCTACCCAAAGCAGTTTTGGGGGCTATAAACACAGGCAGATAGGCCCACAGAATGACAATAAGAAGCACCAGTTTGGGGAGTAGATTCACTAATGCTTACCACTGTGGTTCAGGAGACCTTGCATCTGGGCCCTCTGCCTGTTCAGGCGTAGGATAGATTTTTTTTTTTTTTAATTCAAAACCTTTTTATTTTTCTTCTGCTGTTAGTTTCTCCGTGTCTCTCCAACTGGGATTATCTTTACACCTGTTCTTATCATCATGTTGACTCTTACCTTCTTGACTTCAGCTGTTTATCTCTCTTCTCTTCCCACCTGTTGCTGTTTACCTTTCCTCTCCTCTCTACATTATGCAGGTGTTAATCTCTCCTCACCTCCTTCCAGCTTGGTGCAAGTCCCTTGCCAGATAACAAAGTGGAAGACAAGTACCTGTATGAGTTGCTGGTTGTCACAGGAAACTTGAAGGAAGCTCAAACAGACTCTAATGTGCAGTTCATTCTTTCTGGTGATTTGGACGAAACAGATGTTCGTTTACTGGCTGATGACTCACGGAAAACATTTTGTAAAGACTCTGTTGATGTTTTTGTTATGGCTGTCCCAAGGTGAGTGACTTAGGTTATATAGTGTATTATATACAGTAGTAGTTACAGTATTAATTTTTGTTTCAGGTGGTTTATATGTTTCAGATTTACTATATGTTGCCATGAAGTCTTATTTTAGGTTTTGATTTGTGGTTAGAAAGGAGTTATGTACTTGTATTTTGCTACCCCCCCCAAAAAAAAAAAAATCAGATTTTGGTTGACCAGCATCATCATCGGCATCATTATCATTGTTGTCATCATTGTCATCATTCTATCCTTCTTATGCACAGCATGGAGTGGATAGATCCAGTGCATGGACCCCTGATTTTAAAGGAAACTTCATTTAGGGGAGAGAGGAAGACCCAGGTACCCAGGTACACTGTTCTCTCTTCTTCCAGAGAAAGTGCTTGACTTCACAATACAAGTGTCAAGACAGTAAGGTTACCACATCCCCTGCTGGCCCATTGCTTTATTACACCCATTTCACTTGGATGTTTTAGGGAATTGCAGATATCCACCTTGGACAGTTCCATTGACATTACTTCATCTCCTCCCTTCTCTGACTCATGACTGACATTAAAATTTCTTAAAGCAGTGCACTTTCTACCCTTACTGACCTCGATGTTGATAAGGCATGTGGGCCTGATTGTGTTCCTGTGTGTTCTCAAGAACTGGTCTTCATTGCTGATATGATCCCTAGGTAAACTCTTTCACCTTTGTCTATAGACTTACACCTTTCCTTCTTGTTGGAAGGAAGGTGACTGTTCCCAGCCCTCTAACTATCTCCCAGTTGCTTTAATGGCCTGTATTTCTAAAATTTTAAAACCTAGTCCCTAAAAATTTTGAAACACCTTTCCTGTCATAGCCTTTCCAGTCACTAGTATGGGTTCTTTCAGGGTTGCCCCACTGGTGACCTCACCTTCCTTTATAACCCTTGGTCATCAACCTTTTGGACTTGTAGAGAAAAGTTTTCTGTTGCACTGCACATCTGTAAGGCTTTCAACCCAAGTCTAGCACAGATCTTAAATTTCAAAACTGCTCTTTTTATGGTCTCTATAATTCAATTTGTGCCTTCATCTCTTCCTTTATGGTCACTTCATATCTACTGGTGTAGATGGCCACTGTTCTTCTCTAAGAACTATCAGTAGTGTTCCTAAGGATTCTGTCCTGTCACCAGCTGTCTCACTTCTTTTCATCAATGATCTTATGAGCTGCACATCAAACCCTATCCACTCATACACTGATGATTCCATTGTTCACCTCTAGATGTGTTTCTCACCATGTCCATCACAGCAGGTACTTCAGTACTCTCAAGATGAGGCTACTGTATGGCATGCATAATTTCTGACTTTGGCTCATATTTCTAGTTGGAGTAAAAGAAATCTTTCTGTTTTTAATGCATCAAAAACTTGGCACCTGCACTTTCTGACCCTCCAGAATCTTTTGTAAGACATCCTTTAATATTCACCAGTATGCAGCTCAATCCTTTATTGTCTCATATAATGGGTTAATCCCACCTTTTTCCCTTTGGGGTTTCATACTTTCAGGACCCTTCATGGAAAGATCAAATTACCTCTGTCGTAAAACTTGCATCCAAGAGATTATGTGTGCTAAGCCGACCCCATGCCATCTTGACCCCTGCAAAGCTGTTAACTTGGTACAGGAGTCTAATTTGCTTCCATATGGAGTTCAACTTGAGAATGTGTGGCATCTCCTATATACAACTCTTATAAACAGGTTGAAATCAAAGTCTTTTCATCTCCTCAACTTTCCTCCTTGTACTGATTCTTTTCAAGTTGTCTTTCACAGTACTGCTGCATCTTAATCTCTTTACTGTCGTTACTTCAGTGGTTGTTGCTCTTCTGAACTGCGCTTATATCCCTCCTCCACTGTAGCAGGTGCATAGCACTTGTTTGGTAGCACACTGTCGCCCTTTTTCTTTCCAACACTCCAGTGTCAGAGTGAATTGATACTCTCAGTCATTTACATATGCAACATGTCAGCTCTGGAAGTGCCTTTATCAGTCAGTATGTCTCTCTGCATATGATCTCCAGTCTTTTAAACACAGTGTGTCCACACTGTGCAAAATGAAAGGATTTGGAGTCTCTCTCTCTCTCTCTCTCTCTCTCTGAGGAAACAATATTTGTGGGCTTTTCAAGCCTTTGATTCCTTCTTCATTCCAGTAAAAAAAATCCCCCTTCATAATGACTGAATTTAGTTTGATAGTCATGCCCACTTACTTTGCACATTTTACATTCAGATACTTTAAGTTAGTGATCCATAAATTATGCTTTCTGAGCACAATATTTGCAGATATTAGAGACATCTATAGCTTTTCTTCTGTGCAGTTCTACTGAGATGGTTTGCATTAGGATGCTTTTGGTGGGTTGCTGAGCCCCTTTTGATAATTTACTAGTTGAATGCCTAGTTTGCACCACAATTGACAGATTAGTGACTTCATGTATGAAACATATTTTTGTCTATCTGTCTATCTGTTGCCAGATGCCTTAATCCCGCAAAGGCTGGCCACAAACAAATCGCCTCCATGTCGCCCTGTCCCCCGCCATTTCTCTGCCCTTCTCCCAGGTCACACCCTCCTCTCTCATATACCTCTCCACTCCCTCCCTCCAGCTCATTCTTGGCCTCCTTCTCCCTCTTCCCCCCTCCATCTCACTCACATACACTCTTCTCATCAGTCTCTCACTCTTCATCCTCTCCACATGGCCAAACCACCTCAGTGTGTTTCTCCTAATGCTTCCTATCACATCCACATCCACACCACAATGCTTCTTCACATCCTCATTTGTCAGTCTCTCTCTCCATGTGAGTCCACAGGCTCCTCTCAAATAACCCATTTCTGCTGCTCTCACTCTTAATTTTTGTCCCTCCAACGAGGTCCATACTTCACTTCATACATTAGAGTTGGTATCACAGTACTGTCATGTAGGAACTTTTTCACTTCCATGCTCACTACTCTGTTTCTTATCACTGCATTCAAGGAACCAACAACCTTTCTTTCTTGCTGTACCCTTTCGAGCACTTCACCCTCTAAACTTCCATTCTTACTCATCACACTGTCCAAGTACTGTACTTAAACGCACTGACATTTTTGTTTCCTCCTCATCCAACCTCACTTTACATTCACTGACTTCACTTCTCTCGAAGACCATAACTTTACTCTTCCCCACATTCACCTTTAGATTCCATTTCTTACACACTCTCCCAGACTCATCTACCAAACCTTGAAGCTCCCCTTTGTGGCTTGGTGGATAAGTTTGGGAGAGTGTGTAAGAAACGGAATCAAAAGGTGTTTGTAGGGAAGAGTAAAGTTATGGTCTCCAAGAGAAGTGAAGTCAGTGAATGTACAATGAGATACATATTTTTGTGTGAATCGATATTGCCTGTGTGGTGGAGGTGATAGTTATGAAGGCATGAGTAATGAATGAATGTATGTATGACTCATTTAGGGCACTGTTAATACTTCTCGCAATATTATGCTTTGCTTTTCTCATTTATGGCTCCTACCTGTCCTGTTTATTAGTAAGAAATGAGATTATGATGATGATGATGGTGATTATGATTGTGATGGTTATGATTTAACTCTCATTGCAAATCAGGACATTGAGTTTGCATATAAGTGTATACCTGTATTACCAACACTGTGATTTCTTCATTCCTTTACCCATTCCTACCACACCCATTCTCTTTACACAGACCTCTTGGCCCACTCCAGTTCCTGAGGATCTGGCATGATAATAGTGGCAAGGGCCCTAATGCATCCTGGTATCTGGCCTTTATGGTCTTCAGAGATGTCCAGACTGGAGAAAAATTTGAATTCATCAACAACAAGTGGCTAGCTGTTGAGAAGGATGATGGACAGGTAAGTAACAAATGGAGAAAAGTTAAATTACCTCTTAATCCTTCCATTATAAACCTAGTCCCCCCAGGCCTCACACTCAAGGATGCACTACACATCCACCAAATCATTGTCATTTCTGTACATTTAAGCCTGTGAGTATCCTCTTCCTTTTCTGCCCATGTCTCACTACCATACAGCTTTACACACCTAACACATGCCGCATACAAAGATCCCTTAGCACAGAGGGAGAGCCCTCTCAATGTCAGGAGAAGCAACAGCTCCTTGAACTCTTTCCAACCATTCCTCACTCCAGCCACAAAGCTAGCTCCAGCCCCACCTCCAGCACATAACATGTCTCCCAAACAACAAAACTCTTCCACACATTCAAGAGACTCACCAGCAAGATCAATTTATTCATGCCTGACAATCTTCACCTGCTCTTCCCAGTACACTGCATACATGAAATCAGCATTATCCCACAGTCTACCTCTAATACCACTTCATCTTTAATGTACCCACATATCACAAACACTGCACAAGATGGAATTACTTCCCACACCCTTGCAGCAAATTGCACATGGCCACTCTCCCTCTTCTTTGACTGCACTGCCACCTGCCTTGATACCATCACTTTTGTATTATCTTCAATTACTCTTAAGCCCTTGTGCCCCATACCATCTCTCCACTTGCTGAATCTTTGCTGTGTCTCCCTTTCATTTTCTGCAATCAGCACCAAATTATCGGCATACAACATCTCCCACGGGAGTGCACTTTTGATGTCACGTGTGAGGGCTTTAAGTGCCATAGTAAAGAACAGGAGGTTCAAGACTGACCCCCTGATGCACACCAACATTCATGGAAAACTCATCACTCAAATCTTCATTCACCCTTACATGAGTACGAGCACCCACATACATAGCCACAACCACCCTAACCCACCACTTCTTGATCCCAAGGTTTCTTATTACCCACTTCCCGCTTCACATTCTCCAGATCAACAAAAACAAATTACAGATCCCCTTTCATGTATATTCATCCTGAATCTGTCGAACAATGAACATGGCATCAGTGGTCCCTTTGCCTGGCATAAACTCAAATTGCATCTCATCAATATTCACTCTTTCTCTAATCATACCTTCTGGAATTTTCTCCATTACCTTCATTATCTGGTCCAAAAGCTTTATGCCTCTATAATTATTCACTCTTTCTCTAATCATACCTTCTAGAATTTTCTTCATTACCTTCATTATCAGGTCCAAAAGCTTTATACCTCTATAATTTCCTCTTTCTAGGACATCACTCTTCTCCTTGTACACATTGAGAGTTACACTTTTCAGCCAGACATTTTTTTTTTTTTTT
>JAGKTI010002262.1:47513-69385 GCA_018397915.1 Birgus latro | reverse complement strand
TACTTATACTATGCTGGCAAGTTCTGAGCTCCTGTGACTCACTCACCCCTAAATCATCATTTTTTGGTTAAAATTCAATAAATTCATGCTATGTATGCATTATTTATGTGAAAAGGGACCTAAATAAGTGCTATACATGTCCACTAGGGAGGTAGGAAAGTAGTTTTCTGATTTAGGTTAGGTTAGGGTCATGAAAAACCAGTGCTGGAGCTTCAGGACCAATATCCGGACAAAACCAATATCCGGACATGCCTTTGGCTCTGTTATGTCGGATAATGGAGGGATTACTGTATTTAATTGTTTAAACTTTGCGAATTTCGATTTTGCGAAGTTTTTTGTCGACCATATTATCGCAAAATTGGAGGAAGCACTGTATAGGGATACGTTTTTGAGCCTCGGGTTCCCCACCTCCCAACCAAGTCCTAAGCTCACCCAGATAGATTTAAAACAAGCTAAACTAAGCCTAAAAGCAGTTTATAACTCACCTGAATCCAAAAATAATATCTGAAAATCATGAAAATGTCTGGAAAAAATCAAACCTAGTAAACTGTACCCCAGAATGACAATGTTCATCCCACCTATGACTAAAGCACATTAATCTAAGTCTAAAAACAGTTTATAAATCAACCTCAACACAAAATTTGTCTAAAATATCATCAAAATCGGTTTTGAAAAAATAAAACCCTTCCATATACAGGGGATTGGCCATCGTTCAGCAGGGTAGGTTGGTATTACTACCCGCATTGCTATGCCAGGGTATCTCATATAGGGGTATCATATTTCGGGGTCTGCCTGTATTTGCCCAGTGGCAAAATGTTAGTTATGAGTACAGTATTGATGTGTCTTAATAACATTTTAAAATTTAAAGGTATAATACAGTTATCATTTTATAGCTTCTTTAAAATAAAAATCCAAATAAAAAAGTTAAAAATATTGTTTTATTTTGATGTAAATTAAAATATTAATATAACATTTTAAGTACTGGTACCAGCATTTTTTCACGTTTGCTAAACAAAATACAATAAGGACTTGCAAGTAATGACTGAATTTAGCACTGAACTCCTTAAACTCAAAGAATGTAAGAAATAAGTTGTATTCTAATTGTATAAATTTTACTGAAGAATAATAGATTGAAAAGAAACGGAATTTCTGCACACAGCTCTTGCTCCATTGAACGTCAACGTCAAGCCTAAATCATACGGTTGTTAGAACACCGCCAGTGTGTGTGTGTGTGTGTGTGTGTGCTCTTACCTAATTGTTCTTTCCTAATTATATCTTTACAGGAATGAGTCGAGCTTGTACTGTCCCGTGCCTTAACCTGTCCAGTCCCGACCGATTTTTTACCCAACACACTCTCAGAACCCGACCGATTTTCAACTTTTTTTTTTTTTCTCAAACCTCTGCTTTTTGTGAGAGGCATCAAAAATTCAGAGAGAAATCGCCCTCTTGAGGTGTACAGGTGTCAGTCAGCTTTACGTTTTCCTTCATTCTCATGGCACCTGGCTACAAAGAAAACGAATTATGGAAGGGTTAACTAATTCAAGCCACTTTATATTATGTATTTATTTATTTATTTGGTAGGAATTTATGTGTAGTACAAGACTATTGATGTAGTGCTGCCTACTTCTTCCTTAGCCTTTATCATTCTTTTTCTGTGCCTGCCCTCCTTTCTTCCTGTTTCTCCTATATTTCCTGTCACTTCTTACTGCTTTTCTTTCCTTTACAGGTGGCATTACATTGAGTGACAAGCCAAATGGTTTCCTGTAAGCCAAGAAACCATTTACAACGCTGGGTGGTAACCATATAACCAAACCATACGTGCTCCCTACGTGTCAACAAGTGGGTTGGTGGAGGGTTAGTGCCCCTCCCCGTAAATAAATAACTCAAAGTCAAATGGCCACCCCTTACGGGATTATGGTGTCTGGCAATAGATAGATAGACAAGACTATATTGGTTTTCACACAATTATATAGGCAATAGAAGCATTGTTCAGTCACCAAACACATCCACATATGGCACCTTCCTTTATGACATTACCACCTCATCACTTCTGTTTGTTTCTTGCTCTAGCTTCTTTATTTCTTTGTCCTCCACCTCAGGAATCACTTTCACCATGAATTTCGTCACTGGAGACTGTGGCGCAACATGTCTTTACTGGGCAGGTTACTGCTAACAGGTGAATTGCCGAATGTGGGGGGGAGGGGGGTTCAGGTGGGCCCAGGCAGTATCCCTGCTTGACAGCAGGTAGAGGAAGGTCTTCCACATATGCCTACCAAAAATCACCTGCGAATCTTGAAAAATGTGCAAATGACAGGCTTTGCAATTGACTGATGTACGATGCACTTTGGTGGGTCTGTCTGCTGAAAAAAGTAGGGACGTGCATCGTACATCGGTGGGACTCAGCGGGTTAAACCATTTTCATCATACATCTTAAATTTATGAATTGTTTTGGCGCACACTATTTCATTCAGTAGTGCATTCCACTGATCAGTTGCCCTATTTGGGAAACTAAATTTCCTTACATATCTATCACCTCTCTTTTTATGTAGTTTTTTGCAGTGTCCTCTTGCTGATGTTTCCTGATAGGTTATATATTCATTTATGTCTATTTTCTCCTTCCTTGATATGCATTTATATAGCATAGTCATGTCTCTTCTTTTCCTTCTCTCCTGTAGTATTGGCAGATTCAGTTTTTCTAGTCTTTCTTTGTAGCTTAGATCCTGTAAGCTTGGTACCCATCTTGTAGCGGTTCTCTGAACTTTTGCAATTTTATCTGTGTGTTTCTTGAAATGATGATTCCAGACTACTGATCCATAATCCAGGGTTGGGCTGATGAAAGATGCTATTATCTTCCTCAGCATGTCCTCATTTATGTATGTGAATGCTATTCTCATATTTGCAAGCAGTTTATACATGTTCCGTACCTTCTCATTTAGGCTATGTGGTCAGCCGGAGATAGTCTGTTATTGACAGTCACACCCAAGTCCTCCTCTCTTCCTGATATGTGTAGGGCTTTACTGTACTTCCTCACTTATAATCCTGATCTGGTCTTTTCCCACTTTTACCAAACTTGATTACATGACACTTGTCCACATTGAATTCCATTTGCCATTTATTACTCCAATCATGAAGTTTATTTAATTCTTCTTCTTGTTCTTTACAAGAGTCTGTGTTAGTAATTCTCCTTTGTATTTTCGCATCATCCGCAAACATATTTAAATAGCTTTTATTTCCAGTATTACTAGCTATGTCATTTTGTTTTGTTTCGTTTCATTTTTGAAGGCTCCAACATGCTTGCATGTGTTGGCCTTGGTCACCTAATGGCGGCTCTCCATGCTGCTCGATCCTTGGCAGCCTCCCTGTTCAGTCCCTTAACCCTTAAGTCACACTGAATGACCTCGTCCCACGTCTTTCTCGGTCTACCCCTCCCAACCCCTCCCCCAATATTAACACCTCTCACCCTCTGTACCCAATTATCATCCCCCATCCTCTCCACATGTCCAAACCACCTCAGCCTACCTCTCCTCATCACAACACCAATACACTCCAGTCCCATCCTACTTCTCAACTCTTCCATCGTAAACCCAGCCCCCCCAGGCCTTGCACGCAGGGACGCACTGCACATCCACCTAATCATTGTCATTTCTGTACATTTCTATACACTAAAAATATAATTGGTGCCAGCACTGAGCCCTGCGGAACTCCGCTAGTCACTTTCCTCCATAATTAGTAGTTTCCTTTTAGTACTGTTCTCATTTCCCTTTTCCTGAGAAAATCTTGCATCCAACAGTACAGTTTGCCTCGGATTCCTCCTTGATGGTACAGTTTCCATAAGAGTCTTTGGTGCGATACTCTGTCGAATGCTTTCTTGAAATCTAGGTAGATACTCCATCCATCTTTCTCTTTTCTGTAGTGTTTCTGCAACTCTGTCATAGTAGCTTAATAGATTAGTAACACACGATTTTCCCTTTCTGAAACCAAATTGCCCTTCAGACGTACTAATCTCTACTGCGATCATTTCTACCTGTGAGGCAATATCTAGTTTCTTTGTTAATATCATAATTCCTCCTCCTTTTTTTAAGCTCCTATCTCTCCTCCATATATTATATTCCTCTAGGTTTAGGGTATCGTTTGATATCCTTGATGTTAAGTTTGTTTCAGTTAGGCAGACAATATGTGGTTCTTTTCTTTAATACAATCATTCATCTCTTGTAATTTAGATACCATTACATCAACATTTGAGTACTGTACATCAACTTAATCATCTTGTTTACATACTTGTCATGACTTGGGTCATGATCCGCATGTTCATACCAGTCTGCCACAGCTCCTTGATAGAAGACTGCTGTGTTGTGTTGAGCATCATTCTAACCACAGTGATATTATGGTCTAAATATTCTGTATGTTTTAGTTCAAGACAGTTTGTAGAATGTGGGATAAGACTGTATCTTTGAAAAATAATCATCGTTACATCATTAGTTTACACCTAAAATGTTAGAGAAATAAGTGCTAGAGTCTAGGGTCATTGGGTAAAACAAAAATTTATTTGTTTTTCATCGTTGCCCAGCCGATTCCAGTACGATTCCGATTATCAGATAATTTTACCCTTCCGATACTGATATTAACTGGCATTTGGTTGCAGATTTAGAGCACTGTCTCTGAGACTCAGACTTTCCCCTGTATTCCTCCCATTTGGCTCTATGCTTAGCAGCCAAATATTCATCTCTGTTGCCATTCCTTTTCCATTCCTGAAAAAGTCTTCTCTTTAACTGTGGCTTCTACATCCCCATCCCATTATCACATTAGCTTATGTCTTGGTGGGCCCTTTGTCCATTCAAACACCAAATCAGTAACCCCCAAGAGGTTCTTCTTGAGAGCTCAGCAATGCTCATTTACACTTCACTCTATAGCTCCCTGTGCTGGCACTACTCTACACATCTTGCTATAGAAGGTATCCCTAGCTATTTTGTTTTTCAACTTCCATATCTTCCTCCTGGATATGTAGACCTTTTCTTCACTTCCCAGGTCTTTAGTACCATGTCGCATATCAGTAGTTCGTGTTTTTGCACATACTTTCCGCCCCGTATAACCCTCACATCCTTTCCCAGCCTCCTATCCACCCTCTTGACCAGGAAGTAGTTGATATGAATACTATTACACCAACTGAGTGGTCAGCGTTGCTGACTGCGAAATTTTCAGCCCATTAGTGCCAGGATTCAAATCCTGGTGCAGACTGCTGATGTCACTCGATTCAGGTGTCCGTCCACCCTTTATGGGTTAGTAGGTAAAATGAGTACCCTGGGTAAACCCTGGAGGAGGTAATGGTGGTAACCTGGATGATACAATGGTCCAGTGTCTTAGGATATTGGGTAAAAAAAAAACACCACAGGTTCAAAGGCTGAAGTCACGAAGGTGAGCACTGTGGCAAAGCGCCCCTTGTTGTATGCTACCACCTTTACTTTACTTTTATGTATGTAATCAACTTGCTCTCTCTTTTCCTAAAAACTGTATTGCGCACAATCATAATACAGTAATCCCTTTACTATTCGAATACCCAGTATTTGGATGCATCACTATTCGGACATCGTGGGCTCTCCGACCCCCAAAATGCCCAAAAATTTGGAAAAATCGGGAAAAAATCCGATTTTTTTGGACCGCATCAGTTTGAATTTCCCACGCGTGCTGATAGACTGTGTTTTCGCGCGTCCGCCTGTCTGTTGGTCTCATTTTCCACTCCGCTCCTGGCTCGTGAACACGCTCTGAAAATGGCAGCTGAAGTGATTGGTTTTGTGGTGATACCCTACCTCCTGCAGGGCTTGATGTTGCTCTTCACCTTCTTCATCATGTGTGTGATGATGGCCCTGCCACCTCAGAAGAGGAAGAAAGTGGTTCTGACTCTGGAGAAGAAGAGGGAGATATTGGAGAAGGTGGACGCCGGATGGCAGACATCGCGGATCCTACGTGAATTCAACCTCCCTTGCTCCACTTTGTTTGATATCAAGAAGTCCCGAGACAAACTACAGCAGTACATGGCTGATTTCGCTTCGAAGACCAGACGAAACGTGGAGAGGAAGGTGATGTTTACTCCTAAGTATCCAGACATCGACCGTTCCACGCTCATTTGGTATCGACAACAACTTGCTGCTGGTGTGTTGGTATGTGGAACGGAGCTGAAAGCTGCTCATCTCGGACTCTGACAGCGACTAAATTCTCCAGGACTCGTCACTAGACCACACGGGAATTTACTGTTATGTACAGTGCAGTGAAGTGATGTTATCCCAGTTATGCGAAAGAAAATGTTGTGGAAAGTGCTGGTGAGAAGTGCTGGTGATTGTAAAGTGCAGCGGAAGTGCTAAGGTGTGAGAGGTGCAAGGTCTTCCTGTCAGAGTCTGAGATGACCAAACGGGTTATACATGAGGCGGCATCATTCTCGTAAGTACCCTAACTTCATCAAAATTCCTTGTTTTGTTCTTTCCATATCATTAATCTCATGCATAAACTGTGTGAAAGATGATTTCCCTAATGATTTTCATGTCTAACCTGTTTTCATCATGCTGTAAATGGGTTAAGAAATTACCCTAAATGTTAGTCATAATTTCCTGCTTTCTATTTAATTTTTTCATGCATGGTTTTTAAGTGCACCAGCTATGAAAAAGGTGAATGCCTTTGATTTGTGTGCAAGATGATTACCATAAAGATTTTCATGTTTACCTGTTTTCATCATGCTGTAAATGGGTTAAGAAATTACCCTAAATGTTAATCATAATTTCCTGCTTTCAATTTAATTTTTTCATGCATGGTTTTTAAGTGCACCAGCTATGAAAAAGGTGAATGCCTTTGATTTGTGTGCAAGATGATTACCATAAAGATTTTCATGTCTAACCTGTTTTCATCATGCTATAAATGTGTAAAAAAATTACCCTAAATGTTAATCATAATTTCCTGCTTTCAATTTAATTTTTTCATGCATGGTTTTTAAGTGCACCTGCTTTGAAAAAGGTGAATGCCATTGATTTGTGTGAAAGATGATTACCATAAAGATTTTCATGTTTAACCTGTTTTCAGCATGCTGTAAATGGGTTAAAAAATTACCATAAATGTTAATCATAATTTCCTGCTTTCAATTTAATTTTTTCATGCATGGTTTTTAAGTGCACCAGCTATGAAAAAGGTGAATGCCAGTGAATTTCATGTCCGGTCATAACCTAACCTAACCTAACCTAACCTAACGATTTTTGGTAACAATTTACATCATTTTCTGTATATGATTCTTTGTATCCAATAATTTAGTGCATAGAATGTGAGAAAAGATGATTTCCATGTCCGATACTTACTTATACTATGCTGGCAAGTTCTGACCACCTATGCCTTACTCACCTCTGAATCATCATTTTTTGGTTAAAATTCAATTAATTCATGCTTTGTGTGCATTATTTATGTGAAAAGGGACCTAAATAAGTTCTATACATGTCCGGTAGGGAGGTAGGAAGGTAGTTTTCGGATTTAGGTTAGGTTAGGTTAGGGTCATGAATGACCGGTGCTGGAGCTTCAGGACCAATATTCGGACAAAACCAGTGTCCAGACATGCCTTTGGCTCTATTACGTCGAATAGTGGAGGGATTACTGTAATTGCTTCTCTGCTCTTTAGTATCCTCTCACCTTCCACATTCCATCATGTACCATATGCACATCCCCCATGCACATCTTCATATCCTTGTACTGCTGCACCCACATGGCCATTAAAATACCCTCCCAAAACTACAGTCACATCATCCCCCATACTGCCACTTGATTTTATAATGTAGGTTCACAGAAGGGCAGAGGGACCACTGATGCCATATTCACTGTTCAACAGTGTATAGGAAAGAAAAAGGAACTGTACTTTATTTTTGTCAGTTTAGAGAAGGCCATTGACAGAGTCCCTAGAGAGGTGGTGAAGTGGGCAATGAGAAAGCTTGGGATCAAGGAGTGACTGGTTAGGGTGGTTATGCGTATGTATGTGGGTAATGGAGATTTGAGTGATGAGTTTGCTGTGGATGTTGGTGTGCATCAGGGGACAGTCTTGAGCCCCTTGTAGTAGTAGTAGTTGTTCCCTAGGCAGTCTGGCCGAACAGCCCCGAGTCCCTAAGGAAGGCCATGGCCGAGACCCTTGCTGTTTATCATGGCACTTGAAGCCCTCTCACATGGCTTCAGAAATGGACTTCCATGAGAGATGTTTGCTGATGATTTGGCGTTGATTGCAGAAAATTAAAGGGAGGTGGAGGAAAGATTTAGGAAGTGGAGAGATGATATGGAGCACAAGGGCTTAAGAGTAAGTGCAGATAAAACAAAAGTGATGGTATCTAAGGCTGGTGGCAGTACTGCCAAAGAAGAGGGAGAGTGGCCATATGTGATTTGCCACAAGGGCGTGGGAAGTAATTCCATTTTGTGCAGTGTCTGTGGCATGTGGGTGCATAAGTGATGTAGTTGTATTAGAGGTTCACTGTGGGATAACAGTGATTTCATGTGTGTGGTGTGTTAGGAAGAGCATGTGGAGATTGTCAGGTATGAAAGGATTGATGTTGCTGGTGAGTCTCTTCAGTGTGTGAAAGAGCTTTGTTATTTGAGAGACATGTTTTGTGCTGGAGGTGGGGCTGGAGCCAGCTCTTTGACTAGAAAGAGGAGTGGTTGGAAGAAGTTCAGGGAGCTGTTGCCTTTCTTGACATTGAGAGGGCTTTCCCTTTGTATGCAGCATATGTTAGGAGGCTCCAGGAATTGATGGAGTGTGTGGTGATATGCTGAAGTATGGGGGTGAGATTGTTATGGAGTGGATATGGAAGTTGTGTAGAGGGAAGGGTTCCAGAGGACTGGAAATCAGGTATAATTGTTCCTTTATACAAAAGAAAAGGGGGGAGAGAAGTATGTGGTAATCATAGGGGTATTTGCCTTCTTAGTGTGATGGGAAAAATATATGGTAGAATATTCATTGACAGGGTTAGGCATATAACAGAGGAGCTAGTTGGAGAAGAACAAGGAGGATTTAGGAAGGGAAAAGGGTGTGTAGATCAGATATTTGTTTTAAGGTGTTTAGTGGAGAAATAGCTAGAGAAAGGAAAGAAAGTGTATGCTGCCTTCATGGACTTGGAGAAAGTTTATGACAGAATAGATAGGCAAGGTATGAGGAAGGTATTAAGAATATATGGAGTGGAGGGGAAATTGTTGTGTGCTGTGAAGAGTATGTGGTGAGGTGAGTGATTTCTTTGATCTGAATGTGGGACTGAAACAGGGATATGTGATGTCTCCATGGCTGTTTAATATATTCATGGATGGGGTTGTAAAGAAGGTGCAAGGTAGGGAAGTGGATGTGCGGGTGGCTGTAATGAATGAGGATGAGATGTGGATGATTCCGGTGTTGCTGTTTGCTGATGATACAGTATTGTTGAGTGAAGATGAATGGGAGTCGCAAGGTTTGGTGAATGAATTTGGAACAGTGTGTGGGAAGAGGAATCTGAAAGTTAATGTAAACAAGAGTAATGTTATGGTGTTTGAGAAGAATGAAGTCACAGAATGCACAATGAGGCTGGATGTGAGGATATGGAGAATGTGAGTGCATTCAAGTACTTGGGTTTGTTTCGTTTGTTTCGTTTCGTTTTTGAAGGCTCCAACATGCTTGCATGTGTCGGCCTTGGTCACCTAATGGCGGCTCTCCACGCTGCTCGATCTCTGGCAGCCTCCCTATTCAGTCCCTTAACCCTTAAGTCACATTTAATGTGATGAATAAGGATGGAACTTTGGGGGATGAAGTGCTTGGAAGGGTACAGCAGGGAAGGAAGGTCATTGGTTCACTGAAAGCAGTGATGAGAAATAGGGAGGTGAGTATGAAAGTTAAGAAGTCACTGCATGATAGTCTTGTGATCCCTACCCTGACGTATGGAAACGAGGCATGGACCTTGCTAGAGGGGAACAAGTCAAGAGTGAGAGCAGTGGAAATGAGTTACTTGAGAGGAGCATGTGGAGTGACATGGAGGGACAGGTTGATGAATGAAGTGAAGGAATGTTGTGGGGTGGATGTGGATGTGGTTGAGAAAATTAGGAGAAATACACTGAGGTGGTTTGGACATGTGGTGAGAATGGAGAATGAAAGACTGACTAAGAGGGTATATGTAGGTGAAGTGGAGGGAGGGAGAGGAAGGGGAGGATCGAGGATGAGGTGGAGGGATGGAGTTGAGAGGTATATGAGGGAGGGGGGAGTGAGTTGTGGGGAGGGTAGTCAAATGGTGGGTGACAGAACGACTTGGAGGCATTTTGTTTGCGGCCACCCTTTGCAGGATTAGGGCGTTGGGCTATAGATAGATAGATAGATGTGTTAGGAGTGTAGATAATGCTGTATGGTAGTGAGACCTGGGCAGTAAAGGAAGAAGATATTCACAGGCTCAGATGTAATGACAATGATTAGGTGGATGTGCAGTGTGTCCTTGAGTGCAAGGCCTGGAATGGCAAGGTTTATGATGGGAGAGTGGAGAGGAAGGATGGGACTGGAGTGTATTGGTGTTGTGATGAGGAGTGGTAGATTGAGTTGGTTTGGGCATGTGGAGAGGATGGGGGATGATAAGTGAGTGCAGAAAGTGGGAAGCGTTGATATTAGGGGTGGGATTGCGAGGGGTAGGCCGAAAAAGACCTGGGACGAGGTCATTGAGTGTGACCTCAGAGATAAGAGACTGAATAGGGAAGCTGCCAGAGATTGAGCAGCATGGAGAGCTGCCATTGGTTGACCAAGACTTGTGCATGCAAGCATGTTGGAGCCTTCAAACATGAAACAAAATGAAACATAAACACTGGCAGACAGGCCACTGCACAAACAGGCACTAATACAATATAATGTTTATTTAGTACAGCATAACAGTGATGCTTGACTAGATGTTTACACATTATTTCAATTCATAGACACTTGGGCAGATAGGCCATCACATTCTATAAGCTATCATGGTTACATTAACACTATATACAGGTACTGTACCTCTGTAGAATTTGTATCGCTCATTGTAACAGTGATGCTGCACTAGATATCTCCACATTTACTGAAATGAATATCAGACTAAAATTGACATACTATATATTTCAGATGAGGCATTGGACCTTTACAGAGTCAAGATGAACCTGGGAGCATCTGTGCGTGTGAACAAATGTGGTGTGGGTGTGGTGGTGAGTGCAATGGTGTTACTCATGATGCTTTACCGCTATGGTGGTGGAGATGAAGTAAAAAGAGATACCTTCTCAGATATGGTCAGTCTCAAGAGCCTGCTATCTGCTGCTATTGATGCTGCTGAGCGTGGAGGCAAGATTGTGAGTATTGCAAGTAACTTGGGATCTTCCCTTTCAGTGTGAGAGGTTCACAGTTCATACTTTTAGGGCCATATCCTTCGACCTAAAGTAGCTGAGTCCCTGATTATTGGTGGTCATTTATGGCATGCCTGTGGTTATTGTATTTGATCAGCCTGCATCACTCAAAACAGAGTAAAGTCAACATTGATAAGCTCTGACTGGGGTAAAAATAATCTTGTTGTTTTTAATGCATCAAAGATTCAGTTCTTACACCTATCAACCCAACAAAATCTTCCACAGGAGTACCCGCAAATGTTTAATAATATCCAGCTTAATCCTGCATCATCCTTAAACATGCTTGGGGTTTCATTCACTTGGGACTTATCTTGGAAAGGTCAAATTACATCTCTTGTAAAATCTGAGATTAGGTGTTCTAAGCCAACTCCGTACCTTCTTTACCTCTGCACTGTTGTTGACTTTATACACGGGCTTTATTCGCCCCTGTGTAGAGTACAGTGCTTCCCCCAATTTTGCAGGAATATGGTCGACAAAAAACCTCGCAAAATCGAGATTCGCAAAGTTCAAACAATTAAATATATGCAATAAAGGTAAATTGGTCGACATCACCCCAAGGTAAGCACTTTTTCCTCCCTCTTTCTCTCGACTCTACCTCTTAATTTTATGATGATAAATGAAACAAACATGGACTGATGTATTGTACAGTAATATTATTATGAAAACATCATAGGTAAGAAACATAAAAAAGAAAAAAATGCATATTTACACTGATGTGAAGACTGGCGTGGTGTACGGGACTGGTGGCGGGGCAAGGCTTGGGTGCGACTACTGTGGTGTAAACAAACGTGGCGGGGCGGCAGAACACCGAACTAGGAGGCACAGTATGCCCAGCGAACCACGACGTCACTACTCCGCGTGGCAAAGTAGTGCGGGAAGACGACTTTCCCACCACTCCACCTCGCAAAGTGTGTGATCGCTCGCAAAGTTCATAAATGTTAAAAAATAAATGACTTGGAACTACATCGCAAAATTGGTGATTCGCAAAGTTAAAGTTTGCAAAGTTGAAGGATGTACTGTACAACTTTCATATGTGGGGAGGCTCCCCACATAAAGCTCTTCTCAGTAGGGTGGAGTCAAAGGCTTTTTGTCTCATTAATTCTCCACCTCTTACTGGCTTCCTTCAACCTCTGTCTCTTTGCTGCAGTGTTGCATCTTTATCTCTTTTCTATCACTGCTTCAATGGTCACTGCTTCTCTGAACTATCTGTTTGCATCCCTCCACCTCTGCGACGGGCATGTAGCATCTCATCCCTTTTCTGTCCAGCTGTCTAATGCAAGAATTAACCGTTACTCCCAGTCCTTCATTTATGCAACAGGTCAGCTGTGGAACTGTCTCCCTCTATCTGTATTTCCTGCTAGCTATGATCTACAGTCTTTCAAACGCAGTGTGTCCAGGCATCTCGAAATGACTAGATCTTGAATTGGGGTGTCTCTTGTATTGTTTTTGTTTTTTCTTGGAATGAACGGTTTGTGGGCTCCTGGCCTTTGGTTCCTGCTTCCTAGCATTAAAAATGCACACACACACACACACACACACACACACACACACACACACACACACACACACACACTGTCCATTCCATCTTTGTTGTATGCTTCAAAACTTTTCATAAATAATTAGTAGTTTGCATTCCACTCTGCAATCTAAGGTGTATGCATAGCAGTGACTCATAGACAAGAAACAGCCAAATATATTTAAAGTACATTTATAGTCATGTGGAATGTGAGATGTGTGAATGAGGAGAGCAAGAGAATGGACGTGGTGAATGTGTTCAAGAGTGCGAGATATGCCTTGATAGCATTGTGTGAAACGAAGATGAAAGGTGTGAAGTGGAGTGGGAAGGTGTGAAATGTGTAAGATCGGGCATGAATGGGCAAGGAGGATGCAAGGAAGGAGTTGCTTTGTTGATGAATGAGTTGTGGCAGAGTGGATTGAGAGACTACAAATGTTTCATCTCGAGGTGTATGTATGTCAGGTTCAAGTTTGAGAAGGTGAAAGTGGCGATGATTGTATCATATGCACCATGTGAAGACAGGAGTGAGAGAGAGAAAGACAGGTTTTGGGAAGAGCTGGATGAAGTAGTGGGAGAAATGCCCAGGAGCTATAAAGTGATTGTAATGGGTGATATGAATGGAAGAGTAGGCAGTGGTCCTGAGGATAACATAATGGATAGTAATGGAGTACCAGGAGAAAATGATAATGGGAAGCGACTGAAGGATATGTGTCAGGAGAGGAGATTGTGCATCTGTATCTCATATTTCAAACACAACGATGCACACAAATATACATGGTATAGAGGGAACAGGGATCGTGTTGAAAGAAGCCTGATTGATTACGTGCTCGTAGAGAGGTCAATGCTGGGAATGGTTGCTGATACGAGGCCGTGAGAGGATGATGTGAAGGTCTGTCTGATCATATGATTGTTGTATGCAAGATCAAGCTGAGAGGAGTGAGGTGGATCAGGAGAGAGAGGGGTAGTCAGGGAGAAAGACTGACAGTTGAGAAGCTGAGGATCAAAGAAATGGCAGAAGATTACAGGACCAAAGTAGGGGAGGAGTTAGAATCAGTGAATTGGAATGAAATGGATCTGGACAGCCTGTGGAATGCATGTAGGGATTGCTTAGTTAGAAATGTGAGAGCGGTGGGTGGTGTGGCAAGAGTAACAACAAGGAAGAAAAGTACGGCATGGTGGGATAATGAGGTTGAGAGAGCAGTGGAGGAAAAGAGGATGAAGTGGCTAAAGTGGTTACAGGACGGGGGTTCAGTTGAAATAAGAACTGAATACAGTAAAACCTTGATATAACTGACTTCAGTAAACCGGAATTTTTCTTTTATCGAACTCAAGGAGCTACCGGACTAAATTCCTATATATTGGAAAAAGTCTGATAAAGCCTGGAAGCAGTCTGGATTGCCTGACAACTTCAGCTATGTTCACCATAATAAGGTAAATAAAAGACATGTTTATCATTGTACAGTACATTATTATTACATGCACTCAACCCTCAGCTAGCGTGGGTTCAGCTATAGCGTTTTATCGCTATCGTGCCTGTATAAAAAACTACCTAAATACCTTTATCGCGCACAGAATGCCTGCTATCACGCATCAGAAGTGTTTAAAATTTTCAAAAAGGCCGGGCTCCAGCTCTCAGCCCAGCCAACAAAAGATTCACTTGGTGGTTGGTCGCGTGACGTCAGTGCCAACCGAGTGCTGACTGGCCACCCAACTGAGTCTCCCCCACCGCCTGGCAAGCCATTCAAGTGCTCGTCCTCAGACCGCAAAAAATGACTGCGAGAACAGTACCCTTTTTTGTGATATTACAGTGGCCAAATAGCTCAAAGTCAAATGGCCACCCCTTACGGGATTATGGTGTCTGGTGATTGATAGATAGATCACCCATAGCTGTCTTCATTAATGACGGCGAATTGTCTTGTTATTGTTGTGACAGCAAATTTGACTTGACGGCGAATTGTCCCGAAACCATCAGTCCTTGCTCACGACTTCTTTATAGCTTTTATTTTTTTTCCTTTGTTGTTGATGACTAATGACTTTCAAAAATAGTTTCACACTGCATTTTTATTTTTAATGGGCACTGAAACTTATTCCTGGTGAAATATGCGTGATGCTAGACAGCCATCAAAAGGGATAGTAAGTTCTGTTCTTTATTAAACGTCCCCGTAAAACAAATAACTCAAAGTCAAATGGCAACCTCTTACGGGATCATGGCATCTGGCAGTAGATAGATAGATAGATCACCCATAACTGTCTTCATTAATGACAGTGAATTGTCTTGTTATTGTTGTGACGGGGAATTTGACTTGATGGCGAATTGTCCCGAAACCACCGGTCCTTGCTGACAACTTCTTTATAGCGTTTATTTTTATCCCTTTATTGTTGATGAATAATGGCTTTCAAAAATAATTTGACACTGCATTTTTTTATAATGGGCACCGAAACTTATTCCTGGCAATATATGTGTGATGCTAGACGGCCATCAAAAGGGATAGTAAGTTCTGTTTTTTATTAACCCTCCCCGTAAAACAAACAACTCGAGTCCAATTGCCGCCCCTTACTGGATTATGGCATCTTGCAATAGATAGATAGATAGTATAATTCTAATTTGCATGCTTATTTTTAGACCATTATATGTTATTATGTGGTACAAAAAAGGTATCTTAGGGGTAAATATTGAGGTCATGGCACCAATTAGAATTACAGTAATCCCTCAATTATTCGGACGCCCAGTATTCGGATGCATCACTATTCGGACATGGTGGGCTGTCCGACCCCCCAAATGCCCAAAAATCCAAAAAAATCCTTAAAAAATCCGATTTGGGGGGACCGCGTCACTTTGCATTTCCCACGCGCGCCGATAGGCTGTGTTTCCCGCTCCGCTCCTGGCTTGTAAACACGCTCTGAAAATGGCGGCTGAAGTGATTGATTTTGTGGTGATACCCTACCTCCTGCAGGGCTTGATGCTGCTCTTCACCTTCTTCATCATGTGTGTGATGATGGCCTCGCCACCTGAGAAGAGGAAGAAAGTGGTTCTGACTCTGGAGAAGAAGAGGGAGGTATTGGAGAAGGTGGACGCCGGGTGCCCTACATCACGGATCCTCCGTGAATTCAGCCTCCCTCGCTCCACTTTGTTTGATATCAAGAAGTCCCGAGACAAACTACAGCAGTACACGGCTGATTTCGCTTCAAAGACCAGACGAAACGTGGAGAGGAAGGTGATGTTTACTCCTAAGTACAGTAAAACCTCGATATAACGGACTTCAGTAGACCGGAACTTGCTTTTATCGGACTCGAGGAGCTACCGGACTAAACTCCTATACTGTATATCGTAAAAAGCCCGATATAGCCAGAAAGCAGTCTGGACTGCCTGACAACTTCAGCTATGTTCACCACAATAAGACAAATAAAAGACATGTTTTTCAGTGCACAGTACAGTATTATTATACCATTTGATTAATGTAGTGAAGGTATAACACAGTGCAGTACTGCAATGGTGGTGAAAACCACTGATGCAAATCGGACTAATGTTTTATATATCGGAAAAAGTCCGGATTAGCGGGGGTAAGTCCGGATGTCGCTTTTATCGGAATTTCGCATATTTCGGAGTGACCTGAGCCCCAATTAGTCCGTTATAGTGAGGTCTTACTGTATGCTGAGATTGAATAGATTCTCCAGGACTCGTCACTAGACCACACAGGAATTTACCGTTATGTACAGTGCAGTGAAGTGATGTGATGCAAGGTATGCGAAAGAAAACGTTGTGGAAAGTGCTTGTGAGAAGTGCTGGTGAGTGTAAAGCACACTGGAAGTGCTAAGGTGTCAGATGCAAGGTCTTACTGTCAGTCTGAGATGATCTAGCGGGTTATATATGAGGACGGCGGCATCATTCTCGTAAGTACCCTAACTCCATCAAAATTCCTTGTTTTGTTCTTTCCATATCATTAATATCATGCATAAACTGTGTGAAAGGTGATTTCCATAATGATTTTCATATCTAACCTGTTTTCATCATGCTGTAAATGGGTTAAAAAATTACCCTAAATGTTAATCATAATTTCCTGCTTTCAGTTTCATTTTTTCATGCATGGTTTTTAAGTGCATCAGCTATGAAAAAGGTGAATGCCATTGATTTGTGTGCAAGATGATTACCATAAAGATTTTCATGTCTAACCTGTTTTCAGCATGCTGTTAATGGGTTAAAAAATTACCCTAAATGTTAATCATAATTTCCTGCTTTCAATTTAATTTTTTCATGTATGGTTTTTAAGTGCACCACCTATGAAAAGGTGAATTCCAGTGAATTTCATGTCTGGTCCTAACCTAACCTAACTTAACCTAACCTAACCTAACCGAACCTTACCATTTTTCTGGTAACAGTTTACATCATTTACTGTATTTGATGCTTTGTATCCAATAATTTAGTGCATGAGATGTGAGAAAAGATGATTTCCATGTCCGATACTTAGTTATACTATGGTGGCAAGTTCTGAGCACCTATGCCTTACTCACCTCTAAATCATCATTTTTTGGTTAAAATTCAATTAATTCATGCTTTGTGTGCATTATTTATGTGAAAAGGGACCTAAATAAGTGCTATACATGTCCGGGAGGGAGGTAGTTTTCTGATTTAGGTTAGGTTACGTTAGGGTCATGAATGACCGATACTGGAGCTTCAGGACCAATATTCGGACAAAACCGCTGTCCGGACATGCCTTTGGCTCTATTACGTCGAATAGTGGAAGGATTACTGTATTACCATAAGTTCTTCATTTCGGTTATTGTGTTTTTGGCTGTAGCGCAGACATAGCGGCACCAATTAGGCGTGATAGCCGAGGGTTGAGTGTATATTATACCATTTCATTAATGTAGTGAAGTTATGACACAGTTCAGTATTGCAGTGGTAGTCAAAACAGTTTAAAAACCATTCATGCAATCCGGACTAATGTCTGATATTTCAGAAAAAGTCCGGATTAGCAGGGGTAAGTTTGGATGTCGCTTTTATTGGAATTTCGCATTTTTCAGAATTGTTCGGGCCCCAATTAGTCCATTATAGTGAGGTCTTACTGTATATTGAGAGCATGAAGCACGTAAAGAGACTAGTGAAGAGGAAAAAGAAGGAGGCAAATGATGATCTACGAAGAGAAATGAATGCAAGCTACTCTGAAAATAGGAAGTTATTCTGGAAACAGGTGCGGAAATGTAGAAGTGAAAGCGGGAAAATATGTGATGGTGTGAAGGATGTAGGTGGTAGATTATTAACCCATGAGGATGAAGTAAGGACCAGATGGAAAGAATATTTTGATAGCACAATGAATGGCAATAGAGAGCGCAGATTGGCTGTAAACATGGTTGGTTTTGGGGGTGTGCAAAGAAGGAATGCAGTGCCAGAAGAAATGACATTCGCACAGGTGAAGAGTGCTGTGAAGTGGCTGAAAAATGAGAAAGCAGCTGGGGTTGATGAGGTGTATGCAGAGATGATTAAGTGAAGTGGAGAGATTGGAATGAAGTGCTTGTTGGAGATACAGTACAAGTATGTAAGAAGGCATGGATGAGTGAAACTGTGCCAGCAGAGTGGAAAATGGCTGTGATTGTACCCCTGTATAAATATAAAGGTGAGCAAAGTGAGTGTAATTATTATCATGGCATAAGTTTATCGAGTGTGGTAGGGAAGGTATATGGAAGACTTATTAAAGAGAAAGTAAGAGAGATATCAGAAATCCTAGTGAGTGATGAACAAGATGGCTTTAGGATTGGCAGAGGATGTGTGGATTAAATATTTGCAGTGAGACAGATAGCAGAGAAGGCTTGTGAAAAGGACCATAAGATTTTTATGGCTTTCATGGATCTGGAAAAAGCATACAACAAAGTGGACAGAGAGGGATTGTGGAAAGTTTTGCACATGTTCAGTGTAGATGGTAAGCTGCTAGGTGCTGTCAAGAGTTTTTTTGATGGTAGTGAAGCATGTGTAAGGGTTAATGAGCATCTAACTGAATGGTTCATGATCGGTGTGGGTGTTTGACAAGGTTGTGTGATGTCCCCATGGCTGTTCAGTATACAGTATATATGGATGGGGTGACGAGAGAAGTAAAAACACGAGTATTGGAGAGGGGGATGGCGTTGGTAATGAATGGTGATGGATGGAATATCTCAAATTTGTTGTATGCTGATGATGCAGTACTACTTGCAAATACCAGACAAGAACTTGGTTAAGAGTTTTGCTGATGTCTGTTAATGTCGTGCCTTGAGAGTAAATGTAGAAAAGAGTAAAGTGGTGATTATTGAGAGAAGGTGACTCCCAGTGCTATGTTACAGTGAATAGATAGAGACTGGAAGTGGTGAGGGAATTCAAATACCTGGGTACAGTGGTAGAAAAGAGAGGAAAATGTGCAAAAGAAGTTGAAAGTAGTGTGACACAAGGAAGAAAAGTAGCTGGTGCAATGAAGGCCTTGATAAGAAACAGAGGCTTGAGTGTTGCAGCTGCATGAGGCTTACATGAAGGAATGTTAGTGCCAACTTTAACATGTGGATGTGAGACTATTGTGTGGCATGAAAATGAGAAGTCCGTAGTAAGAGCAGTGGAGATGGGACTGCTGACATTTATAGTCAGAGTCCAGGCCGAGAGTCACATGATTACAAATCTTATCAAAAATTATATTTGTTCAGATTCTTTTACAAAAAGTCTCCAGCAGTTTTTGGCAAGTAATTGATTAGTTATATTAATTTCTTAAGTTTTCAGCCCATAGAATGCCATCAGCTATACCATTGCCATCCCAGTACTGTACGACACACCCGCATTTTATGTTGAGGATGCTTTTGAAAAAAATCCATTGCATAATGATTTATCATACTGGCTATTGAGTCATTTGTAACATGGGTTCTGTTGGGATATATTTTTAGCAAAGGGTCACCCATACAACAAAGTCTAAAAATGATTTTCCATCTCATCTCAATTGCTTGTTAATTCACTTCACTGCACTTCAGTTGCTTCATACCACCAAAATTAAGTGTAAAAACAAGTTTCCACCTCACCTGAACTGGTTGTTATTTCACACCACTGTACTTGCTGCTTGATTGCACTTCACTTGCAGCTAGACCTCCATCACCACACTATTGCTCCATTGCTGATATTAACACAACACCTTTCTAGTGATAAGTGCTAATGCCATCTTGGAAAAAACTGTTGACTGTAGACTTGCATGAGGGTGATTGTATAAGCAAAAATAATGATTGTATATTGACCAGCGAGGCCTTATACAGGATCATGATACAGTATTTGTATAAGTGAAAATTCTGTCTTATATAGAAAATAAAATAAAAACTTTTTTGTCATTGTATAAGCAGTTCATCACATACCTGTTCATCGTATGATCCCTTGGTTATAGTGATATACGTTATCACTGCTATGTGAAAATCAGCACTCCTGCCATTATTGTGCACTTTTGGACTAAAAGCTTTGTTATTGCACATCTGAGCTGGTTTCTGCTGAGAATGATGGTACAAAATGTGTGGTTTCTGATGGCTTTGAGTAATTCAGAGATGAAGCTCTGCTTCATCAGCACAAGCAGATGCCCCATGTTAGTAAGTTCCCGAAAGCCATTCAGAGGGACTGTGAAATTTGAAGGTGCTTTTGGTTTGAAAGGTTAAGGATGACTTTGAAAATGGCCCTCCAAGATGAGGCTCTTCTCAAGGAGTTAATCCTAGGTGGTGGAGACCATCCCCTGGCCACAGAACCCCTTACCTTAAGTCCATATCAAGTCTTGCTATGGTTTGTGTTTCATCCACGTTGTGCCCTTCTCACCATTTTCTATTAACCTAACCACTGTGTGTTTCAGATACATACCATAATGATATGTATATATTTAGTGGGTCTAAATTATTGTAAAAGGAAAAATTGGAGTTTACAAGTGGGGTGCCTGGTACCAGTTAGGATAAATCCCATAGGTTTTGTGCTTTTGTTATTGCAGTTTCGTTGTTACACACTATGCCCGGTACCAGTTATGCGCAGTAACCAAGGGATCATTGTATACCGAAGATCTGTTGTACTGATGTTATCTGGGGGGCTGGGGGAGTAGGCATCAGTTTGAGAGAGATTGATTGATATGTACATCAATACATACACTGTTTCAGTATATGAAATATTGTGTTCTTGTGTTTATAAATCTTTATGCTGCTCCAACAGGTTTATGATGTGCGTGAGAAGGCCAGACTAAATGAGCAGAGTAAAGGGAAGACACGAGAAAATGCCAATGATCCTGTAACTGATGGAGATTTGATGTCTCACATCACAATGTTCTACTCACTACAAAGGGCTTTCCCTGCAGTAAAGGTGAGCTTATTGGTATATAATTAACACCCTAACCTCACTGACTTATTTTACATTATATTTTGCTGCCACCAGTATAGGAAAGAATTCACATATCAGAGAAGTTAAAGGAATGTCTAGAGAGCTTTTAAAAAAAACTGTTTGAAGGTAACATGAATGGAACAAGAATACATCATTGGCATGAAGGGGTTAACCATACTTTAATTGTAGATGATGTAGCCCCAGTTCACCAGATGGACTACAGGCAGAAGTTATCCTTCTCTCTCAGTTCACCATCCCCCTTTTAAGGGACGAGGAAGGAACTGAGGGACAGTAGCTAATATAAACAGACCGTGATAGGTAGGGAAGTGCTATCAGATGAAGGCAACCAATTCCAGCACCAGATTCATTCTGTACTGTAAATCCTTATTAGATTATTTTTTTTTTTCCAGTTTGGTTGTGTTAATTTTATTTTGTTGTTCTTACTGCTGAGCAAATTTATTCAGCTTCTGGGTGACATTTCTAACTGGAGGGGTTATAAAACAGCCTTCCATAATCCTTTCACTACAAGAGTAGCCTCTTCTACTAAATAGAATTATGTGGTAGCAGCAAAAATGATGTATAAATGATATACTGGGACTAAAGGAGTGAAGTTCACATTAGCCACTTGCAGGAAAG
>JAGKTI010002262.1:0-37493 GCA_018397915.1 Birgus latro | reverse complement strand
AACCTTCCTTCCCTGCTGTACCCTTTCGAGCACTTCAATTTATAAGTGTCCATTTTTGGCCCTTCTTGGCCGAGGGACGCAATGGCCCAGCGGCAGGCAGCTTGGCTCTTTTAGTGTACTAACTATGCTTTCTTTGTATCTTTAGTATTATTACTATGATTCTTTGCTAACTGAAACATGTAACCTTTAAATCATTATTTTTATTACTATGATTAATTGGTAACTGATATCCATGACCATTATCAGATAATCTCAGAAGAACACTCATTGAAGCCCAGTGATCCCTCCACCATCGAGCCAGCTGATATTCTGAATCAAGAGGTGGGAGCAGCAGTGTCCGAAAATGCCTTTGTACCAGCAAAGGATATCAGAGTATGGATAGACCCCCTCGATGCCACTCAGGAGTACACTGGTGAGGCACAGGATATGGAATGGGACTTTCAGAGATATTTCTGACTGATTCCCAGCCCTAATGCAGATTAATTTTTTCCAGAGTACTAGAGATAAGGAAATTTTTTGTAGTCACCCTTTCTTGTTCTTTCTGCATAAAATTGATATTCATCCACCCTTCAGCCAATTCAGTTTTTCCCTGTACAGTCAGGAGCATATGGGCCTGGGACTAGGCCAGCCACTTCCAACACTTATGGCAAGGGTAACCAGCCTCATTTGCCCAAGTGGTATTATCCGTCCATCCATCCATCATCCAATCCTATGTTTCCCCATGACGAGCATAGGAACCCAGGGCTAGGCAAGTTGGTCCTGATATTAAGATGATAGTGACCAGCCTCACTCATCCCTGAGTGGCATTATGTGAGCAATAAACCCCAACTACTCCTTGGATATGAACCTATACAGGCTCAGTCTGACTGGAGCACCTTAACCTGCTGTATCCCAGCAGATTTTTCACCAATGACCCTCTCCCCCCAATCCCGGCAGTGTGTGTGTTTTTTTTTAAATAAAAAAAACCTCCGCCTTTTATGGGAAACATCAGAAATTCAGAGAGAAAGTGCTCACCTGAGCTTAGAAGTGCCCGGTACAGGTAACCTTCCCCTCACCAGGTACCGTCTTCTCTGGAGCGAGAAGACGTTTTCTGTGGGAGGGGTAACTCTTCTAAACCACTCAGAATAAGTAGATATTTATGTATTTGGTACATATTTATGTGTATTACAAGAGTATATTGGTTTTCACATAATAATATTGGCGATATAAGCATTGTTTCACCCACCAAACACATGAGCATACTTCACCTTCCTTGGCAACATTACCTCCTCATCAGTTCTGCTTGTTTCTTCCTCTGGTGCCACGTAATCTTTGTCCTCCACATCGGGAATCACTTTCGCCTCGAATTTCATGATCGGAAAGACCGTGGCGCAACATGTCTTTACTGGCCAGGTCACTGCTAATAGGTGAGTTGCCGAGAAAATGGCATGTGGGGGGGGGTCATGCGGGGGCAGGCAGTGTCGCCGCCTGATGGCGGGTAGAGGAAGGTCTCCCACATATGCCTACCAAAAAATCACCGCTAAACTTGAAAAATGTACAAATGATGGACCTCGCAATTGCAAGAAATTTATAAACGTCAACGGGACTGAGCGTGACAAAACATTCGGACGTGTATACAGTAGGCGCGGAAAGTATTGACTTTTTTTTGCCGACGTCATTCTTTTTCGCGTTAAGTGAAGTAGGGTCAACACTAACCTCCCCTGTGATGCGAAATGAGCTGACGCTTTTTCAACGGGAGCTGGCAACCCTGCTTGATAGGTGTGGCACCACAGGAGCAGGTTTCAGTAATGTTTGGGCAGCCACAGGAGGAGGATTGTCTCTGTGTGTGATGCACCACGAGGGCATGTTTTGACTCAAATAACACAGTTATTTGGTTACCTACCACATTCTCATCATGCCTAAAGTAACCACAAGCAAGGACAAACGTGTGGAAGTGATTACTTTATACAAAGCTGGCCACAAACTCCCATTTATTGCAAATCAGGTGGTGTTAGACTGAGGACAGTTCAGAGATTGGTGAAGCGGTTCAAGGACAGTGGGGAGGCCATTCCTCCCACTCCACTTCCCAAGCCTGGGAGACCTCGTAAGACAACCTTCAGGACCCGTCAGCTGATCTCAAGGCAAGTTAGCAAGGATCTAAGGCTAACAGCACGGGATTTAAAAGAAAAGAACCCACAGTTGCTGGCAGATGTGTCTGTCAGAAGTGTGCAGCAGCTGTTGCATGACGATCTGGGCTACAGGAGTTTTTGTGCTCGTAAAAAACCACTGCTAACTGCACTTCAGAAGAAAAAGAGAGTAAATTTTTGTAAGAAATATCTTGCCTGGAGTGAGGAGCAATGGAAAACTGTGCTTTGGAGTGATGAGTCAACATTTACTGTCACTGGTACCCCTTCATCACGAGTGTGCCGCAAACCAGGCAGTGACCCCCTGGATCCTAAGTACACTTCCAAGTTTGTTAAATACCCAGCCTCACTCATGGCTTGGGGCTGCTTTACATATTATGGTGTTGGTAGGTTGGTAATTCTACCTGCAAATGAAAAAGTGAACCAGAACAATTATTTGGAGCTATTATGTGATGTTTTAAGTGACTCTTTTGATAAAACCAAGGCAAGAGTATTTATGCAAGATTCTGCCCCTGCACATATTGCAAAGTCAGTGAAACAGCAGCTAATAGACTGTGAGGTTCCCTTTATTCGAGATTGGCCCGGAAACAGCTCAGATATCAATCCCATTGAGAATTTATGGGCGCACATGAAGCGGCAGCTGCGTAGTATGGACACATCATCTTTGCCTAAACTTGAGGCTGCAGCTATGGAGCAGTTTTAGTCCGTCTGTTCTGCAAAACTACGCCATCAGTCTCCCCAGACGCCTTAAGAAGATAATAAAGGTGAAGGGGAATGCCAGTAAATACTAAATTCAATGGTGAGTGTTAATTTATTTGTTTCTCCTTGCTAACCACAAGAATGTTTTCTTTTTTTAAGATGGCGTCAACACTTTCTGCGCCTACTGTATACATCAGCGGGACGCGGCGGGTTAATTACCCATCAAACCAGGTGTACAGGAAACCATTTGGCTTGTCACTCAGTGCAAAGTTACCCATAGACAGAAGGAAGAGGAAAGAATGAAAGAAAGAAAGACAGAGGAGGGGGTTTACAGTCACCCGTAGGCACAAGAAAGAGGAAGAGTGACGGAAAGAAAGACAGAAGAGGAAGGATGGAAGAGAGGAAAGGGCAAAAGCCCAGAACAGCACTACATTGAGTAAGTGGATGGTGAGCACCCCTACCTACCACTTTTTTGCAAGCAATAAATGCCTCCAGTCCCACAGATGGGCCACTAGACCTTGTGGCATTATTTGGTTACGAGATATATGATTACCACCCAGCATTACAGGAAACCAATGGCTTGTCACACAGTGTAGAATCTATCTATCTATCTATCTATTGCCAGACGCCTCAATCCCGCACGGGGTGGCCACAAACAAATCGCCTCCATGTCACTCTGTCCCCTGCCATTTCACTACCACGCTCCCAACTCACACCCCCCTTTCTCATATACCTCTCCACTCCATCCCTCCATCTCATCCTTGGCCTCCCCCTCCCTCTTGCCCCCCTCCACCTCACTCACATACACTCTCCTCGTCAGTCTTTCACTCTCCATCCTCTCCACATGCCCAAACCACCTTAAGGTGTTTTTCCTAACGCTTCCCATCACGTCCTCAACCACATCACAACGCTCCTTCACTTCCTCATTTGTTAGTCTATCTCTCCATGTGACTCCACATGCTCCTCTCAAATAACTCATTTCCTCTGCTCTCACTCTTGACTTCTGTCCTTCCAACAGGGTCCAAGCTTCACTTCCATATGTCAGAGTTGGTATCACAATACTGTCATGTAACAACTTTTTCACTTCCATGCTCACCTCCCTGTTTCTTATCATTGCTTTCAACGAACCAGCAACCTTCTTTCCCTGCTGCACCCTTTCGAGCACTTCACCCTTCAGTCTTCCATCCTTACTCATGACACTGCCCAAGTACTTAAATTCACTCACATTCTCCATATCCTTCCCATCCAATATCACTGTACATTCACTGGCTTCACTTCTCTCGAAGACCATCACTTTACTCTTCCCTACATTCACCTTTAGATTCCGTTTCTTACACACTCTCCCAAACTCATCTACCAAGCCTTGCAGCTTCCCTTCGTCTTCACTCAACAACACAGTATCATCTGCAAACAACAGTACAGGGAGTTTCCAAACACTGCCCTCTCTCACTAGGGCTGCTCCAACATCCACTGCCTGACCTTGTATCTCTTTTATAACCCCATCCACGTTCAGATTGAACAGCCATGGAGACATGACACATCCTTGTTTCAATCCAACCTTCAAATGGAAAGATTCACTCAGAGTGCCATCCACACGCACTGCAGCCTTAGCACCCTCATACATACTCTTCACTGCCTTTAACAACTTCCCATCCACTCCATATATTCTTAATACCTTCCAAAAACCTTGTCTATCCACCCTGTCATGTGCTTTCTCCAGATCCATGAAGGCTGCATACAACTTCTTGCCCTTCTCTAGAAACTTTTCCACTAAGGATCTAAGAATGAATATGTGGTCTACACAACCTCTTCCTTTCCTAAAACCTCCTTGTTCTTCTCCAACTAATTCCTCAGTAATTTCCCTGACTCTGTCAATAAGTATCCTACCATATACTTTTCCTGTTACACTGAGAAGGCAAATGCCCCTATGATTACCACACACTGCTTTTTCCTCTTTTCCTTTGTACAGAGGAATAATTATACCTGACTTCCAATCCTCCGGGACTCTACCCTCCTCCCAAGCCAATCTGCACACCTTCCACATCCATTCTATTGCTGTCTCTCCCCCATGCTTAAGCATTTCACCATACACTCCATCAATTCCTGGGGCTTTCCCCATTTTAACTTTTTTCATTGCTTCCACCACTTCCATCCTGGTGATTTCTTCCTCTCTTCTCACAACCCTCCTTCTCTGCCATTCCCCAGCCACTTATACTTGCATTACTTTCATTCTCTATGTTCAACAGTTCATTAAAGTGTTCTCTCCATCTGTTTACTTTTTCTCCCTTCTCCACTAGTAATCTACCATTTTTATCTTTCACACCCCCACTGACTTCGTTGGCACCCTGTCTAGCTCTCTTTACCTCCTTCCATAGAAGAAATATGCATAACCTACAATAATTTTCCTCATAACGTAGATTTATTTTCACAGGAGACACTGAAAGACCCTGTCCTCTTCTTTCCTTGTTGAGGGTTAGATATATTTTTACGGGAGATGCTGAAGGACTCTTTACTCTTCTTTCCATATCCAGGGTTAGATTTATTTTTTCAGGAGACACTGAAAGACTGTACTCTTCCCTTTTCCATCATGCAAAAACAAATCACAGTTACAGGTAGGAATTGGTCTTTAGAATGTTAATGGCTCTGACCCCAGGCTTCCTAATCCCTTCAGTCTGATGCTGTATGTTTTCATTTTGTACTTACTACTTTGATTATTTAGATTTGCAAAAATTGTTTTTTTTTTTTTTTTTTGTGGTAGGTGGGGGTGCTCACTATCCACTCACTTATTGTAGTGCTGCCTTGGATGTCTGCCCTTTGCTCTCTTCCATCCTTCCTCTTCTGTCTTTCTTTCCTTCATTCTTCCCTCTTTCTTCTGCCTACGGGTGACTTTACACTCCCTCCTCCGTCTGCCTATAGGTGACTCTATACTAAGTGACAAGTCAAACGGTTTCCTGCACACCAGGAAACCATTTACTGTGCCGGGTGGTAACCATGTAACCAAATTATGGTGCTTGGTGGTTTATTAGGTAATTAAGGCGCTCCAATCGGATTGAACTGATGCAGGTTTATATCCAAGGGATGGTTGGAGTTTATTGCTTACTTAATGCCACTCAGGGATGAGTGAGGCTGGTCACTCTCATCTTAATTATCAGGACCAACTTCCCTAGCCCCAGGTTCCCACTCTCCTCATGGCCTACATAAAAATGGATGAGGGATGTGTTTTTTTTTTTTTCTTTTTATGTGTCCGACTCTGGGCATAGGCTTCACAGCCAGCTCCCAAGGCCCAGTAGTCCTCCTGCATATTGTACACCTCTGCTTGTCCCCACTCCGGTGCTAACACGCACTGTCCATACTGAATACATGCTAGGGCTGTCTCATACAGGACTGGTGTCCTGTATTGTATTAGAGGGGGTATATTTACGATATTTACGACTTAAACTGTTCCCTGCACCAGCGGGGATTTGAATCTGAGTCCGATAGGACTGCAGGCCACCTTTCTACTGATTGAACCACCGCCTCGCCTATTACATCCATAGGCGGCCCTCCACATTCACAGATTCAGCTTTCACAGGTCTTGCAGATTCATGGATTGCCCCTCTGTGGAGCCAAGATTCCATTCATGGCTGCAAAGTGTAGCAGTGCTGACGCTTGCGGATCATTTCGCTCCAAACCAGCCCTGCACCAAACCACCGCACTCCCACGCTCCTCTGTCTCTCCCTCAGTCTGTTTCCTACCACTGTCATGGTCGCTTCACTGCCTCTATGCTGCCACACCAAACCTCCCGTAATTTTGTTGTTGTGCACAATAATTGTGCACTCATGTTTCAAAGATAACAAGTGCATTGCAGTGCTATTGGGTGAGTGAATTAGTGCCCGATTGTGTGATTTACTTGTGATAACTTTGTCCCATGTGTGTCATGTTCATCATCATCGTCATCATCACGAGTCATTAGAGTTCGTCTGCCAAACCTGCAGGGACAGTGGTGAGTTTACTCTGAATTTATTGGGTATGGTTGTAAGAAGTTGGGGTAAATATGTAGCTGATGACTTGCCCTCACTCACATGGATGTGCATTCAGTTGCAGGAGTCTGTGGAAGTCACCAAGTACATATTTACCTTTACTTAGTACAGCCATACCCAATCAAAACTTATTTGTTATTAAACCTTTTTATACAATTGGTGTTACTATATGTGATATTTTATGCTGCTTTCAGGTCCCAGGTGAGGTTTAATTGGTATAGTATGTGCACACTTGCTCACAGGGGGTGATCTGCAGCTGTAGAGGCATTTACGGGGGGCGCACCAAACATTTGCGGAAATTCCATATTCGCGGGGGTCTGTGTCCCCTAACCCTCGTGAATGTGGAGGGCCACCTGGCTCACTGAATCTTGTACAGTTGCTGTTGATATGGACCCAGGCCCATGTAGATAAAGGGTGAAGTGGAGGTGAATTGTACTATTACTATGGGCCCATGTTTTACGTGGGTAATGTGGAGGGTAAGTCCCTAAGTAAACAAATTAGTGCTTAAACGACCCCACAAGATACATTGTTATGTGACTGATGTAGGGGAAGACTTTCAGGAATTTTTAAGAAGTCCTGATTATGGCCTTATTGAAAGTTACTCCCCCATCAAATGCATGTGTAAACACACACTGATCATCATTAGGTATATTGAATATTGACTATACTGTTGAGAAGTGGGATTTGCCAGTCAGGTAGTGGTGGAGTATTCCTGAAGATTCTCAGATTTTTCCACTAGCTGTTAGAGTTGCCAGTTAGCCTGCTATTCGTGAGCAGAGTTATTTTGTAAATTTATGGATTAAATTTAATGACCCGTTTTTCTTGATAACGTTTTATGTGATTGTTAAATTTTTTAATTTAATTTAAGCTTGTATGCTAAAGAATTTAGAGTGTTTTGTAATGTAAGAAAACTCTGACATGTTTTGGGTGTCTCTGATTTAGCAACTATTGTAGCTTGAGTATACTCTAAAATTCGAGTGTAGTGCAAGATTATTAAAGGATGGGGAAGGGACTGGAGGTTTTTCAGTTCAGTTTGAGTTTAGTTTGACTTGTGGCCTTACAAAGTTAATGTAGCTCTGGTACAGTCACTCATAAAAGTTCGTGGGGGTCCATGTGTCTGTGGGCCTCTGCAGTCCTCACCCCTTTCTATACGATGAGTCTGTATAACGTGACGACGCAAACATCCATACACACAGCAGACCTGTGAGTTGATGTAATAACATAAGAAAGGATTAGGTTTGTCAGTCATATGTTATCGGTAATCGTAATCAGTTCAGTGTTGTATGAGAAGAGATGAAGGTTAGAGCCCTTTTGATGTGAAAATTTTCATTAACCACTTAACCGTGGGCCGTCACTTTCGTGACGCTCGGTGGCGATGGCTCAAGCTGTGGGCCGTCAGTTGGGTGCCTCTGTTTTCTTTTTAAGTAGCCGGGGCTCTCAAGAAATAAATATATATGAAACAATGTAGGAGAATCCTGAGTGCTATTTATATCACTCTGGCTAGTTTGGGCCAATATTTTTAAAAAAATAAATCAGAGCGCGTATTACCACCAGCTGGAAGTGCCAGGATCACCTCACACAACCCCGCGGTTTAGGGATTAAGCAAGTGAGCAGTGACGACGGAAGTGCAGGTCGAGATGCAGTTGAATCGTTTCGAAAATTTGCTTCGTATCCACATGAATAATGCTGTAAACCATAAGAGCTGAATGCACACAGTATCGAACATAAATGTTGTTTAGCATATCTTCGTCATATATTCCTCCATATAACCAGTGAAAAATACATCTGAATAATAGGTAATAAAACATTCTAAGCAGAGCAAGACTCGAAACAATGAACAGTGAAGCAGTCTGAGTTGGCCAAAGTCATAATGGAACAGCCCCGGGTCAGAAGGAAGGGGTCACGTGTTAAGCTCCTGCTCTGCTACGGTATTTGAGGTTAAAGCCATTTGTTAATATAGAAATGAAATGGTATATATGCTACACATATGAAATCCTCACTGTGCAGTCATTTGATGTCAACCAATTACTCTCTATATAAATACCATACGTCAGATCGCAATATAGTGTCCTGCTTCTCGACCTGCACTACCGTCGTCACCGCTTACTTGCTTAGTGAAAACTTTCACATCGAAAGGGCTCTAACCTTCATATCGTATCATAAAACATTGAACTGATTATGATTACCGATAACATATGATTGACAGACATAATCCTTTCTTACTTTATTACATCAAGTCACAGGTCTGCCGTGTGTATGGGTGTTTGCGTCGTCACGTCGTTATACAGGCTTACCGTATATAAAGGGGTGAGGACTGCAGAGGCCCACAGACACATGGACCCCCATGAAATTTTATGAGTGACTGTACTTGTGATATCTGTGAAGTGTACAAGGGGCGACTGATAAGTTTTGAGCCTTCGGGAAAGGAGAGCCAATAGAAATCTTTTAATGCTGTATTTTTCAACGTAATCTCCCTTCAAGTCAACACACTTCTTCCGCTGGTGGTGGAATGCCTGGATCCTGCTGGAATGCCTGGATCCTGCTGGAGTAGAAGTCCATAGTTTGGGCCCCGAGGTAGACGTCCATGGCCGCCATGACCTCCTCATCGGTGGTGTAGCATTATCCAGCCAGATCCTTTTTCAGGTTCGGGAACAGGTAGAAGTCAGAGGGTGTGAGGTCTGGTGAGTACGTTGGGTGAGGGATGAGTTGGAAGCCACAGCCATGGATTTTTGCCATCTCCACCACCGAGGTGTGGGCCGGAGCATTGTCCTGATGGAACAAGACCCCTCTGGTCAGCATTCCTGGCCTCTTCTTCTTGATGTTCTCACGTAGGCATATCAGCAGGTTGGCGTAGTATTGTCCAGTGATGGTGTGGCCTTTTTGGAGATAATCCACCAGCAACACGCCTCATGCATCCCAGAAAATGGACGTCATGACCTTTCCTGCCGAGGCCATGACCTTGGCCTTCTTTGGGGTGAGAGAGGAGGTGTGCTTCTACTGCTGTTTGGTCTTGGGCTGGTAGTGATGAGCCCAGGACTCATTCATGGTAACAATCTCGAGCCAGAAAATTTTCTGGATCACCTTCAAAGAGTTCCAAATTGTTGGTGAACAGGGTGCACCGTCTGCACTTTCGTTCCTGGGTAGGAGACATGGCACCCAGCGAGCACGCACCTTCGACAAGCCAAGCTCGTTCCTCAGAATGCTGTCGGCTCGCTCCTGAGATATGCCCAGCCTGTCTGTTATTTGACGAGATGACAGTCGCCGATCCTCCATAACCATCCCGAGGACAAGGTCAGTGTTCTCTGGTGTGGTCACGGTCGATGGCCTCCCTGACCTTGGATCGTCTTCGAGGCTGTCCTTGCCATGCTTGAATTCTCTGACCCAACGATTGACTGTGGCATACGAAGGAGCATCTTCCCCTAAGGTGTTCACCATATCTTCATGGATCTCAGATGGAATCATGCCTTTCAACTGAAGATACTTGATCATGGACCAGACTCAAGGTTCTCCATCTCCATGACGCCTGATAAGTACGTTCACTTCGAGAGACTGCCAAAAGGAAACAAAAAGTGTTTGGATCAAGAAACATGGTTAGCACAATAATGTTATTTAGCAGATTATGTAGACAAAATTTCATTTGCCTGTCTCAGTGTTTTCTGGGTGAGGCTCAAAACTTATCAGTCACCCCTCGTAGTTGGCAATCATACCTTGTAATCACTTTGTAAATAAAGGCAAGGAATGTGAGAAGCTAGTTGACAGTCAATGCCTGTTCAACTCAGTGTTGTTGTACACTGAGAGGCTGCCTCTAGGAAGAACAACTCATTGGGCAATGTCCTTCCTATAATGAACTACTGCTGTTGGAGCCTGTGGCAGTGTGGGACGGGGACATAACAGTGGTTTCAGGGGTGTGGATCATTAGAAAATTGCTGCAGTGAGTCAGACCTTTGACATGGAGGCAGAAGGTGTACAGATGAGAAGCCAGACTAGGCAGAACAAAGTGTGATTGGCTGCAGTCTTGAAGCTATTGCAGGCACAAAGTGTACAGCTACAAGCACAAAGTGTACAACCACAAGCACAGAATGGTGGACTACAGGCACAGAATGAAGGACAGAAAGATTCAAAGAACAATTACAGGCACAGAATGAAGGACAGAAAGAACTCAAAGAACAATTACAGGCACAAAATGAAGGACAGAAAGAACTCAAACAACAATTACTTTCAAGTACAAAGTGAACAGCTAGAAGCATTACAGGAGCAACAGAGGGAGTTACAGCTGAGGTTGCAAGGACAGCTAGATGCTTTCATGGGGAAAATGAAGGAAGAACAACAACAGCTGAAGGAGGAAGTTCACACTGAGCTACAGCAGAAGTGTGAGAGAAGCAGTAATATAGAGTGTAGACAGCATGTAGATGACCAGTTGAAGCATGTAGATGGCTATTTGAAGATAATTTGTGAGAGAATTGAGGCTGTAGAGAGATATTGTACTGCAGAGCCTCAAGTTAGTGTACAGGAAGCATATGAAAAAAATAAACAGTGTATGGTGGATCTTGATGATTCCCAAGCATCTAAAGGTAGCATTACACAGTTGAGTAGTCAGAATGCAGAAGTTTTAAGTCCTGGACATAATTATGATGCCCCAGTTTTTAGGTCCCAAACCAGTGAAGTGCATGGCTATAATGGGGGTCCAGTTTTTTTTTTTTTTCCCCCAAGGAAGAAGGAACCAAAGGCCAGGGCCTGCATACTGTTCCTTCCAAGAAAAAGTAAAAACAATACAAAAGAGAGCCAAATTCAAGATCCATTCATTTCGAGATGCCTGGACACACTGCGTTTGAAAGACTGGAGATCATAGGAAGTAGGGAATACAGACAGAGGGAGACAGTTCCCTAGTTGACCAGTTGCATAGATGAAGGACTGGGAGTAACGGTTAACTCTTGCATTAGAGAATTGGACAGAAAAGGGATGAGAGTTTGTTGCTAGACGGGTACTACGTGCCCGTTGTAGAGGTGGAGGGATGCAAGCAGACAGTTCAGAGGAACAGTGACCATTGAAGTAGCGATAAAAGAGAGATAAAGAAGCAACAGTGCAGCGAAGAGACAAAGGTTGAAGGGAATCAGTAAGAGGAAGAGAGTTAATGAGACGAAAAGCCTTTGACTCCAGCCTATTGAGAACTGCATGTGGGGAGCCTCCCCACACACGAGCGTTGTACTCCATACATGGGCGAATAAAACCCGTGTACAAGGTCAACAACTGAACAGGGGTAAAGAAAGTTTGGAGTCCGCTTAGCACACCTAATCTCTTGGAAGCAGATTTCACAAGAGATGTAATATGTTCTTTCCAAGACAAATCCTGAGAGAATGAAATGCCAAGCATGTTCAAGGATGATGGAGGACTGAGCTGTACATTATTAAACATTAGTGGGTAATCCTGAGGAAGATTTTGTCGGGTTGATAAGTGTAAGAACTGAGTTTTTGATGCATTAAAAATAAGATTATTTTTACCCCAATCAGAGATACGAGCTAAGTCAGACATTAGGTGTGCCATAGCCTCATCCCTTGTTTGCCGAAGTAACTGCTGAGATGGATGTTGCAGAAATCGAATGGAAAGGTGAAGGGTGGAATCAATAGCATATGAGTGGATAGGGTTAGATGTACAGCTTAGAAGGTCATTGATGAATAAAAGGAAGAAAGTTGGTGATAGGACAGAGCTCTGAGGAACACCACTGTTGATAGGTCTAGGAGAAGAATGATGGCTGTCTACAACAGCAGCTATAGAATGACCAGAAAGGAAGCTAGAGATGAAGGCATAGATAGAAGGATAGAAACCGTAGGAGGGCAGTTTGGAAATCAAAGATTTATGCCAGATTCGGTCGAAAACCTTTGAGATGTCAAGTGCAATGACAAAGCTTTCGCCAAAGTCCCGAAAGGAGGATGACCAGGAGTCTGAAAGGTAAGTGAGAAGATCGCCAGTGGAGCGTCCCTGACGGAACCCATACTGACGATCAGAAAGAAGGTTGTGACAGGAAAGATGCTTTAAAATTTTTCTGTTAAGAACCGATTCGAAAACTTTTGAGACACAGGATGTTAAAGCAATTGGACGATAGTTAGAGGGTTGGGAATGGTCACCCTTCTTTGGGACTGGCTGAATGAGAGCAAACTTCCAGCAAGAAGGAAAGGTACAAGTTGAGAGACAAAGGCAAAAGAGTTTACCTAGGCAGGGTGTAAGCACAGAAGCACAGTTTTTGAGGACAACAGGAGGGACTCCATCAGGCCCATATGCCTTGTTAATATTGAGGCCAGTGTTGGCAGAAAATACATCAGCTGAAGAAATTTTAATGCCAGTCATGAGGAAGTCTGAGGGGGGAAGTGATGGAGGAACAGCACCGGAATCATCTAAGGTAGAATTGGAGGAGAAAGTCTGAGCGAAGAGATCTGCATTATCATTAGAAGAAATAGCTACAGAGCCATCAGAGTAGAAGAGAGGAGGGAAGGATGATGAGGTAAAGTTGTTAGAAAGGTTTTTGTCAAGGTGCCAGAAGGAGCGAGAAGAATTCGAGTTGGAGAGTTGGGAACATTTAGCACGGATGAAATTATTTTTAGCAGAGTGAAGAACAGACTTAGCATGATTCCAGGCAGAAATATAAAAAAGATGTGATTCAGGGGTGGGTTGGCTCTGGTACCTTTTAAAGGCCCTCTCCTTGTTGCAGACAAAAAGAAACCTCAGGAATTTGATGGTAGAGTATCTTGGGAGGCTTATCGTGCGCAGTTTGAGCTACTTGCTGATCAGAATGGGATGAAATGCAGAAGGCAGTGCAGCTGGCTACTAGCCTTAAGGGTGTCACAGTGGACATTCTGGGCCAGATGTCAGTAGAGGAGAGGAACAGTTATCAACCCTTAGTAGAAATACTGGAGCTCAGATATGGGACCATATACCAAACTGAGGTTTACAGAGCAAGATTCCGGAGCCGTGTACATACTCGAGGCGAATCCCTCCAGCAGCTAGCTTATGACTTGGAGAGTATGATACACAAGGCATACCCTGAAGCAGCACCTAATGTGTTGGCTAGGCATACCCTGAAGCAGCACCTAATGTGTTGGCTATTCTTCTGAGGGACCAGTTCATTGATGCTCTTGATAGTCCAGAGTTGAAAGTGCAAGGGTTATTCTTCTGAGGGACCAGTTTATGATGTTCTTGATAGTCCAGAGTTGAAAGTGCAAGTGAAGCAGGCACAACCCAGAAGCATGCAAGAAGCACTAGCCAGGTCTCTAGAATTTGAGTCCCACGTCAGGTCCAGTGGGTCCACCTTTCAGGCAGGTTGAAGTGCGAGATTCAAGGCAATAAACAGGCAGGTATGTGAAGCAGAAAAATCTGAAGGAAATTGCTGGTGCTGTGAAAAGCCAGGACATAGGAAAGAGGACTGCTGCAGGTAGAAGAGGGAACAGGAGATCAGAGGAAGTTGCTGGTATTGTGAGAAGCCAGGACAATGGAAAGTGGATTGCAACAAGTGGGAGAGAGGACAGGAAAAGATCGGAGGAAGTTGCTGGTTCTGCAAGAAGCCAGGACACAAGAATGTGGATTGTTACAAATGGAAGAAGGAGCAAGGACGGAACAGGGCAAGGAATCCCACAGTTTCTGCAAACGGGTGTTGAACATGTGGTGAGGTGGGACACTTAAGCTGTGATTGTCCAAATGAGAAGGATGAGGGTAAATTAGTAAAGGTTGGTGACAAGAGGCAACAACCAGCCAGTTTTTCCCAAGAAGCCTCACCATTGAGGAAATGCAAAAGAACCTTGATTGATAGTGTGCGAGAAGATGGAAGAATAGACGGCAAGCAGTGTAGTAGGAATGGGAATCTTAGCAAGATATGCCACCATACTGTGGTGACAGGGCCAGTGTCAGCTGAAGAAGACCTGAAGAGGATGCAAATAGAGGATGCAGATTTACAACCAGTACCAGAGTGGTTGCAGCGGAGTACAGTGCAACCATCTTGGAAAGATGTTTCCAGATTCAGCTTTACAACCAAAAGCTACTGGCGTCTGCGGAACCTTCTTCGTTTGAACAACGGACTACTGGAGTGTCAGTGAGAGACATCCGATGGCCTCAGCAAGTACTGTACAGGTATGGGCAGCTGATGGTTCTGAAGAAAATGAGGATTGAGATCTTGGATGAGTCCAATAACCAGATCACTAGTGTTCTCCTGGGAGTGAAGAAAACTCCAATTTGACTGTGACAGAGGTTCTACTGGACTGGCATGCGTTAGGACATTGAAGAGTGGTGTCGGGCCTGTGATGCATGTTATGACAAGAAGGGACCCAAGAAATGTGGTTGCGCCCCTCATTAGCTGTACCAAGGGGGTGCACCAACAGAAGGAGTCGCAGTGGACATTGCTGGACCTCTTCCACTCACTAAAAGAGGAAACCGGTATATCTGTGTCATCATGGACTACTTCACAAAGTGGTCAGAAGCCTGTGCCATTCCCGATCAAGAGGCCGCAACTGTTGCTCAGGTGTTGGTTGACTAGCTTTTTTGTCGTTTTGGGATGCCAAAAGAGCTACAATCAGACCAGGGTAGAAACATCGAGTCTGCTGTGTTCCGTGAGTTCTGCAAATTACTGGGGATCAAGACCAGGACAACCTCACTATGGCCACAGTCAGATGAGATGGTGGAGAAATTCAACTTGACTTCGGGACAAGAA
Source organism: Birgus latro (assembly GCA_018397915.1). NCBI lineage: Eukaryota > Metazoa > Arthropoda > Malacostraca > Decapoda > Coenobitidae > Birgus > Birgus latro. The sequence continues at coordinate 21,960 of JAGKTI010002262.1, read as the reverse complement.
CTGGCCAAGTACTACGTAGAGGGGCAAATGGAGTGGGACCAGATTTTACCTGTGTTGCTGATGACATATCGACTGCATCCCACGAGTCTATTGCCTACACCCCTGCAAAACTGATGCTGGGCCACGAGTTATGTTTTCCCGTTGACTTGTTAATGGGAAGACCACCTGGTGAGGAGCTGCCTACAGACACCTCCAGCTTGCAAATCATCTTCAGGAAAGGCTGGCTGATGCATATCATCAGGTTTGAGAAGCTCTAAAGTTTTCAGGGGAAGTGATGAAGTGCAAGTATGATGCCTAGGTGAGTGAGATGAGCTTCAAAGATAGTGACAAATTTTGGCTATACAATCCTCAGTGGAAGAAGGGACAGTCACCGAAGGTGCAGAGCCCATGGGAAAGGCCTTACACTGTGTTGGACCGCCTGTCAGATGTAACGTACCGGATTCGGGGAGACAGGATATCTTGCCCAAAGGTGGTACACGTGAATTGCCTGTGGCAGTACCATGGGCCAGGACAGTGCAGCTGGGACGTCTCCAAGGAATTGTTCTCACCCACAGCCGAGGATGTTGAGGAGGACCATGGAGCTGAAGTACAAGAGGATGGTGACAGTTTCCCAAGGGAAGAAGTAAATCAGGAAGAGGACCAAGACATGCTAGGAGGAATGGACCTTGTGAAAGAGCAGGGTTTTTGTCAGCAGCAGCATAGGAGATAGACCTGATATGTTGAAGGATTATTTTGTGTATACAGTAAACCCTTGATAAGCCGAACTATATGGGGCTCTACCCTGGTTCGAATTACCGGATTTTCCGTCTTACTGGATTTTCACCCCCCAAAATTGCTAAATTACCGAATTATCACCCCCCAAAATTGCTAAGACAATACCTATTACTTGTCCTTTCAACACTAAATTAAAGAAGCATATATAAATAAATTAGATATGACAAAAAACAATATAGTGCATTTAATATACATTTAACCCCTTCAGTGCTGGGTGTATTTTCATTTTGTTCTTGCTGCCACCAGACAATTTTAGTCAGTGTAGGTTGGATCTGTGGAAGTGTACGGGGTTGGTACAGCCTTCGTTAGCCCCTTCAGTATGTGAGTCCAGTCCTGAGTGCCATAAAATCGGCTGGAGGAAGCGTAAATAAAGTAGAAATAGACGTCACAGTACTGAAGTGGTTAATTGGTAGAATATCATTCACAGAGGCAGTACCGACTGTCGGTAACGTGTGTTGCAAATGGATTTTCACCCCCCCAAATTGCAATAACAATTCTTATTACTTGTCTTCTTAACACTAAGGTAAAGGAGCATATACAGTGTATAAATTAATAAAGAAAGACAAAAAAGAAAGAATTCAGTGCACATAATTTGCCTTTCGTCAGAGGCAGAAGATCGTCGGCAGTTTGTTTTGTTTTGGAGACGGAGTTGGTGGAGGTGGTTTAACTCACGCTTGAACGTAAATTCTAAAAAGTACCCAGTATTTATTTCACTCTATATTAAGAACTAAACTTAAATGTAATCACTATAATAGACTGTAGTGTAACACCTTTCGTTAGAAGCAGTAGATTCTTTGGCAGTTTGTTTTGTTTTGGAGACAGAGGTGGTGGAGGTGGTTGAGTTCATACTGTAACGTAAATTCTAAACAGTACCCAGTATTTATTTCACTCTATATTAAGAACTAAACTTAAATGTAATCACTGTGATAGACTGCAATGTAACACCTTTCGTTAGAAGCAGTAGATTCTTCGAAGTTCGGCAGTTTGTTTTGTTTTGGAGACGGAGTCGGTGGAGGTGGGTTAGTTCATACTTTAACGTAAATTCTAAACAGTACCCAGTATTTATTTCACTCTAAGAACTAAACTTAAATGTAATCACTGTAATAGACTGCAATGTAACACTTTCAGTAATAATAGTACTGAACTTTAATCATGATCACTACACTGTCATATGCTCACATTTTTTTTTTAGCTTCATTCCTTTATGACTAGAGGTGCCAGTATCACTTCTTTTAAGCTATGAACCTTCCATGGCAAGGCAGAAGGCACAAGGAGAGCACTGTTCAGCACTAAATGACAGTAAGAATGGCGCAACTACCGTCTCCAAAAGCAAGCAGCAGACTGGCGCCACGAGTCCGCATGGCGCCATTTCTCCCCCTACTTTCGCATTTCGGCCTACTTTCATACGTGGTCTTGGCCTGAGTTCGGCTAACTGAAGATTCCGGCTTCTAAAAGTTCGGCTTATCAAGGGTTTACTGTAATTAGATGTTTCATTAGGATTAATGATTATGTTTCTAAGTACTGCGTAGTTTTGTCGGGATGACAAAGGACTCGGAAGAGGGTAGTGCTGAGAAGTGGGATTTGCCATTTAGGTAGTGCTGGAGTATTCCTGACGATTCTTGGATTTTTCTGCTGCATCTCAGAGTTGCCATTTGGCCTGCTATTTGTGAGCAGAGTTATTTTGTAAAGTTATGCACTAAATTATATGCTCTTTTTTTTCTCTATGATGTTTTATTTATGTGACTGTCAAATTATGTAATTTAATTTAAGTTTGTATGCTGAAGAATTTAGAGTGCTACGTAATGTAAGAAAACTCTGGCATATTTTGGATGTCTCTTATTTGGCACCTGTGGTAGCTAGAGTATACTTGAAGATTCGAGTGTAATGCAAGATTATTAAAGGATGGGGAAGGGACTAGAGGGTGTTCAGTTGAGTTTGAGTTTAGTTTGACTTGTGGCCTTGCGAAGTTAGTGTATCTCTGGTACTTGTGTTATCTGTGAAATGTAGTTGGTGAGCATTCCATGTAATCACTTGGTAAATAAAGACAACGAACGTGAAACTCTTATTTACTTTAACGCCTGTGCAGTTCTGTGTTGTTGTACACTGAAAGGCTGCCTCTTGCAAGAACAGCTCACTGGGCAATGTCCTTCCTCTACTGAACTACTGCCTTTGGAGCCCGTGACAATGTGGGACGGGGATGTAACAATACAATAATAATTATACTAACAGTGGAATTGAAACTCACTTTGATACAGTAATAGAAATAACCATGTTGTGTTGGGAGGAGGGCATCTTAGGCTTAGGGGCTTATGGGCTGTTGGAGGGGGAATGAGCAGTGCCACAAACCCCCCCAAGGGCTGAGGATAGGTATCAGAGCCCTCAAAATCACCCCTCCCCCCTCCAGCTTCATCAGTCAAGTACAGTACAGGTACAGGATCTTGTACTGTACAGAATAAGGTCCAGACTGTGGGAAGGAAGGCAGAGGTGGCTGAGAAGGTGCTAGTCGACTCATTAAGTGAATGATAAGTTGCTGTGTGGATTCATTAATACAGTACAGTGACATCTCCTAAATCGCAGCTTTATGAGACTGAGCACACACCATGATTTGTGAATTCCGCAATTTAGAAATAACTAATCGTATAGGGAAAATTACTTTTGAGTCTGTCATCTCGGAAAAGTTACCCCCCTTACCTCCAAACTTACGTCAAACTGGTCATCAGCGAACACTAACAACCTGGAAAAGAAATTAGTAAACCACATTTAATGGAATTGAACAATATTGTAAGATTCTTACCTGACTCCGACTGACTACATTGCTTGAATGGACAGGGGAGAGGGGAGGGGTTCTGGGAGTCGAGGAAGACTATGGCCTTTCAGCATGAGGTGAATTTGCTGTTGCCTCATGCTGCCACCTTTGTGCCGCTTCCTCCTTATCAACCTCCCCCAGGAACCCCTCAAGGTCCAGTGTGGAAACAACAGAAGCGTTGTAATTGTCGCCCTCAGCTGCTTCCGTGTTGTCATAACAGTCTTTGATTTGTTGGGATTTATTCCTTACCAAACGGGTGCGGTCTTTCCATAATTTCCGTTGAAATGGGTTTTTCTTAGGTTACTTGTTATTATTCCAGGATCGCCACAGCTACTGGGCATTTTTATAAACATACCTCTAAAAACTATAAATGAGAATTTAGAATGCATTATACACTGACTGGTCACATCCGAGCGGTGGTTGGTAAACAACGCGGCCAGTTGGAGAGATCACCGGTAAACATTGCCGTGGGCAGCCTGCTAGCTTCCTTAAATATCCCAAAATAGGTATACTGTATTTTGTTTTTTTCACTTGCTTCTTGCAGTCGCAATTCAAGAGTTAACATTCTGTGTTGCATATTTACCAAAATTACTGAACTTGAGAGCATGAGTTTGTTATGAAATACAATAATCCCTCAATTATCCAGCGTAATAGAGCCAAATGCATGTCCGGAAAGTGGATCCGTCCGAATAATGGACTTCTCCCCTGGTCCCCCTTCGTACATGACCTAACTTTGAAAGCCATTGTAAAAGGCCACTGCGGTACTGTACTTTGTACAACACTTCTTCCTGTTGCTTAACACTACTCTGTCTGGCCAAGCAGACCTATAAACCACAGCCAAACAATTACCATGGCCAAGCAGACCCATCAACCACAGCAAGCACTCACCACTGCATGGTGATACCCTTGATACAGTGACATGAAAAACTCATGCAAAAACTGGCTACACAGTTAAAATGCAGTGGGCACACAAAACATAATGGTAAAGTGGAATAAAATAATGGTATAGTAGAATAAAATCACAGTAGAGTACAGTAAGCAAGAATAAAATCACAGTAGAGTACAGTGTAAGCAAGAATAAAATCAGCGTCAACACTCACGATTCCTTGCAGAGGATTGTGCTGAATAATCCACTAGCTATTTGACTCTGACTGTTGCATTGCGGCTGGGAAAGCTGTTGCACTGCACAGTACATCCCGTGTAGTGTAGTGACATACCTTGATGAGTCTGAAGCAGGTAGGGAACAGCCACAGAAGCCACGTGTACTGCCATAACAATTGTCCAAGAGAAGCTGTTCACTACACGGTCGCCGGGTGGAAACTGGGAATGACCAAGGTCTCTCGTGGATGCTGGGTGAACTACTGAGCCAGACAGTGCAGCGCCACTGAGCTGTTCCTTCCTGGGTGGGTGAAAATTCTACCTGGACGCAAACATTTTGTCTGGATAAAGTGGAAAAATGTATGTATGATGGTTTAAAACAGGCAGATCACAGCGTTCGGATAATGGACATCCAATTAATCGAGGGATTACTGTAGGTGGAATTGCTGTGCCCATTTGGTAAATAATTACCTTGTTGGGCTCGTAATGGTGTGTAACTTTGGCTTTTTCCTCACCATTGTTAATCCTTCTTATTACCTCCAACTTTTGAGTGTACTGTAAGTTAACGTTGGCTTCATCTTCTTTCCCTTTCTCGAAGAAGTTGTAGGTTTAGGAGGGTTACGATCAGCCATGGTAACACTGGGCAAGTGGAGGAAGCACGGGGAGAAAAAAAAAAAAACATAACAAACCACACTGGAAACACATGCCAACAACGGTGAGGAGACAGTGCACAGAGCCAGGCGCCGGGGCATCATGCGTGCAAGTCCTTCATGCTTGGCGTGGGAGGGTAGCACTGTGATCGGCTTATAGTAAGTGCTGTGCTTGAATGTGATTGGTTTAGTAATTGTCCTGCTTGACTTTGGTTTACACCCAGCTAGACTTGCAGGCTTGAGTTAATGGTGGCACGTATCACACGAGGCATCGGAAAAGCATTGCTTTTGAGCCTGCATTCGCAAATTTTGTGTAATTTACGTGAGTTACTGATAATGCAAACTGTTGTGTGATGTTGCTGTGTATTATGAATCCACTATTTAGGGTCGTGAGATTTAGGAAATTAAGATTGCCTGTTATTAGCCACAAGTTTGTTTTTATCTGTGTAAATGTCATGCAGTCCCTCAGTTGGGAGATCCAAGTTTAGTTAGGCATCCATCCAAATGTCTGCCACTGCAAGAATGCAGCTAAGTTGTCTGCAGGTGTGACCTTTAGGTGGCTTCTGTTGCTCCGACATTCCTCACTTCTGTAGCTGTTCCTTTTCCTTCATCTCATTCATGATGTTGTCCATCATCAGCAGCACCTCCAAGCCAGTGAGTTGCAGGATATCCTCCCTCGTAATGTCTCCAGAACCTTCTCCGCGCATGTTCCTTGCCAATTCCATTGCCTCTCTCAGAGCATCTTTGATCATCACAGGTACCACAGGGTAGACGTGGTGTAGCAGCTTTCTCCATCCTTGCTGAATTATTTTTGGTGTTACCTTCTGCCAACCTACCACAGGATTTACTATACAGTCTTTCATGTTATATGTCTTCCAGAAATCTGTAATGGTCTCAGCATTTCTCTTTATAATCACCACATCCTCCAAATTAACACTCAAATCCCTAATCTTTGCCTGTAATGGGTCAAGGTCAGGGCACAATACATGGCCAGTGTGCATAAAAGGGACAGGGGAAGGGCACCCATAGTGGTGTGCGTCCATACATCAGGGCCATACCGTCAGCATCCCATGACTGCCACGTCATTGTGTGAGCATTTTGAATGTTGAAGGCAGCGGTCCTGGGTTCATTTCCATAATCTTCCCAGATAAACCCTGCAATAGTCACTGTAAAAGGCAGAAGGGTAGAGATTGGGGTTGCCGTGTAATCTTTGACAACCATCGCCATCATCATTTGTTCGTCGAAGGCTAAGTGTTTTTATAGTCCCCCTCCCCCCCTTGAAGTGAATCACCTACATATAGGGGATGATCTGCATGGACATTGTGGTTGAACTATTTAAAATTTTTGACATCACTCAAATGTTTAATAAAGTTTTGTAATGAAAATTAATAAAGTTGATATCATCATTTGCAGTCTGTAACATTCTGCTGCAGGACATAGGTCTCACCTAAACATATACACATGGTGTTATGTGGAAGGAAAACAATCAGTATTACCCATCTTGGCTGACTTATAAGTTAGGTGGGGAAGTGATTTTAATCTGACTGCTGCTAGTAGTCTGGCTGCTGTTAGGTTTAGCTGCTAGTAGTTTGACTGCTACTAAGTCAGCTCACCACTGTATATTAACACTCCATGAACAGACTTGTCTCCAGTCCCCACGAACAAACTTGTCTCCACCCCCTGAAGGGCCACCACCACCCCTTCTACGTGGGACTAGGGCCTAAGAAGGTCTCTGGAGAGGTGGTGGGATGGGGTGGCCTGGCCAACCTCTTCCGTACCTTTGTCCTTACCCACAAAATGCCATCACCATCATTTCTGGCTGGTCCCTGCACAAGAGGGGTCTCAGAGGCTTTGGGTAACGGGACCCACTATCCTCCTCTGTTCTCATCCTTACTCCCGAAGGGCCACCACCTTTTTCAGATGCGACTCTTGCTCAAGAGGGTCTCTGGAGAGGTGGGTGATGAGGTGGCCTTGCCCCCCTCCTCTGCAGTCAGACCAAAAGCACCCCCCCCACCTGATTCATTAACTAGACAGGATAGCTTTTGCTTTTTATTGGCTGTTTCCTTCCAAACAAAACCATGTTGAAATAATTGGGAGAGGGCTATGTCCAGCAGTGGAAGCAATATATGACAGTAATTGAAAATGTAAGAATTTAGTGCTGAGAAATTCACCTACTCCTTAATCCTTCCACTGTATTTCCTTAAAGAGAGCTCTGGAATTTATTATTTTGTTGTAGGTGATGGTGACCATCATCCACTCATTTGATGTAGTGCTGCTTGCCTCTTCCTTCACTTTATCATTCATTTTCTGTGTCTGCCCTCCAGGCTTCCAATTTCCCTCATCATTCCCATCACTCTATATTACCCCTCTTTCCTTTCCAGGTGGCTTTACATTGAGTGACAAACCTAATGGTTTCCTGTAAGCCAGGAAACCATTTACAATAGTGGGTGGTAACCATATAACCAACCAACACGTGTTCCCAACGTGTCAGCAAGTAGGTTGGCAGAAGATTAGTGCCCCTCCTCAGAAAGCAACTGCAGTCCATTTGCTAAATACGCAAGTTTCTACGATGCAGAATGCCTAGAGTGCAATGGGGGGATGAAAATATTAAATAATTGGTAGTTCGTGAGTTGGTTTTGAGAACACGAAATTGGGGAGGCAAAGTGAGTTGAATCCGGTGTCGCACCGCAGAGTGCTACCTACCCTTGTAGAGTGCACGAGGAAGTGATGCAAGTTGTGATGTCAGCATGCCTTGTGACATAGCAGACATTCATGCTGCTTCTTTCAGCTGAGCTTAGGCAACATCATGCAGTGTATACAGTCCCCTTGTTTACAGAAAACCACACTCCCCCCCCCCATCACCATGCCTCTTCCTTGAGCAGCAGAAATAGTTTATCACTCACAAGCTCAGGATGGATGTGTTAAAGTGAAAGAAGAAAGAAGGCAATTCAGCTGTTAGAAAGGTTATAGGTCTGGCAGCATCGACTGTCAGGGCAATATGGAGTAAGAGGATGAAATTAAAATGATGCAGGGTTTAATGTCCCATAATACATAGGCAGAATAACAGACCAGGGGCCAAAGGGGTGACTTTTGAGGTGGCAACCCCACCAATTAGAATTTTCCCTATAAGGTATGTTATTTGTAATGCGCCAAATTTCTAGAGAGCAAGGTCTTCTACCACCGAAATTCCCGCATATTAAGTGAATGGACTGTAACTTAAAGTCAGACAGCCACCCCTTATGGGATTATGGCATCTGGTTATAGATAGATAGACTTTTAACCTGCCCTTATGAGACTTGTTTCATCTTGAATACAAAGATGCGGCAAAAGGGGGAGAGAGAAGTGAAATAAAGAAGGATGAGAGGGGAAAGGAAGGAAAGAGAGGGAGAGAAGCAAAAGTAGGAAAAGAAAGGATGAGAGAGGGAAGGGAGAAAGGGAAAAGGAAGGGTGAGAGAGACAAGAAGGGAAGAGAGGAAAAATAAGAAGGAATAGGAAGGGGAAGAGAGGGAAGGATGAATAGTAAAGAAGGAATAGGAAGAGAAAGAAAGAGGGATAAGAAAGTGAAGGGAGAGAGGGATGGAGGGAGGGCAGGAAGGGAGAGAGAGAGAAGTAGCATAAGGAAGGGCAAGAGAGGAAGAACAGGAAGAGAGGCAAAATATGGAAAAGGAAACAGCAATAGAGGGAGGGGAGGGCGAGAGGCAAAATATAGAAAAGGAAACAGCAATAGAGGGGAGGGAGGAAAAGAGAGAAAAGGATGAGAGAAAGAGGGAGTCAAGGGAGGTATGTAGATGTAGGAAAGGGAAGGGCAAGAGAGAAAGGGAGGCAGAGATGGGAGAGAGAAGTAGGAAAGGGAAGGGAGGGAGGGAGAGAGAGAGAGAGAGAGAGAGAGAGAGAGAGAGAGAGAGAGAGAGAGAGAGAGAGAGCGAGAGCACATGTAAAGGGTAAGAGACAGATGAGGGGGTTGAGGGGGAGGCAGTTCCCTTTGTGGTAAACATGGTCAGGCACCTTATTTTCCACAATTCATTAAAATCCTCTTTTTATGTGGACACACCATGTAGTATGATACAGCCCCTACCCACACTATAATGTTTAGGAATTCATCACACAGACCACAGCTTTAGATGTCCAGCAGTCTTTTTACATCATATGGTAGAGAAACTCAGCATACTATTAATTGATAAACCATCATAGTCTACAAGTATTCTTAGTCAAGATACACTGTATCAGCAACATTAAATATTATACTAGATAACTCCAGAATTAAAAACTTACTTCATCCTCTGCTTTAATGATTTAAGGACAGCACTGCCACCCAACTGCCTGACCTCATTATCCATTATTATTGTTAAGCAGTGACTATGCTAGGCCCACATGGGAGGAAATGAGGACGTCTGTATAGATCACCCCTTAGTACAGGTACACTTTACCCTCACCCTCAACCTGTCTGATTGCTGGTTGATGCCTGTTATGGGCAGCTAGCAGTATTTGAACTACCTTTATCTGAATTTTTGCATGACTTTTGCCATATTTTTTGCCAAAGCCTTGTATCCTAATCAGAACTCTCATATATCCAAATTCCCAATTAAAAAATACAGCGTGATTTCAGGAGTAAAGTACTGAAGAGAGAGGCTGCTATAGATTGACTGTTGAGGGTCAGTTTGGTGATCAATGCCAATGCATGCAAGCAGTATGAAGCCTTAATAAATGAACAATAAAACAAAAATGTTCAGATTTTTTTCAGCACTGCAAGCCTCAAAACACAAAGAAATGCTCTGTAGTGCCATAACCATATCAATTAATTGAACTGATATGTTGCTGATTTTAGCAGTTTTGCCAATACTGAACTAATACTGTACTGATATATACTCTCTGAACCAGCAAATCAGATATGAACAGCAGTGCTAATATATATATTTTTTTTCTTCAGGATTTTGTCTGTGTACTCCTTGTAATTTGCACCCTGTTTTATAGCCTGGCAAATGACCAGTGTTACAACTACCTATTAAGAAGGTGTCCTGTGACGTTAACATCCTATTGAAGCACACAGATCTGGTTGTAAAACAATGAGTCAGTTGCAACTGTGTCTTTTCTGATATAAATTGTCAGCTCTGTACTATATCCAGTAAATATGTCAGTGTTCAGTTAGTAAGATGAACAGGTATGTCTATCTATCTATCTATTATCCAATCCTATGTCGCTCCACAGAGCCCGGGGCTAGGCAAGTTGGTCCTGACATTTAAGATGAGAGTGACCAGCCTCACTCATCCCTGAGTGGAATTACGTGAGCAATAAACCCCAACCACCCCTTGGATATAAACCTCCACCTGCTCAATCCGATTGGGGCACTGTAATTATTCACAAAACCACCAGGTGCCAAAATTTGGTTATATGGTTACCACCCAGCATAGTAAATGGTTTCCTGGTGTACAGGAAACCATTTGGCTTGTCACTTAGTGTAGAGTCACCCACAGGCAGAAGGACGAGGAAAGAATGAAGGAAAGAAAGACAGAAGAGAGAGTGTACAGTCACCTGTAGGCAGAAAGACAAGGAAAGAATGAAGGAAAGGAAGACAGAAGAGGATTGAAGGAAAGAAGGATGGAGGAGAGGAAAGGGCACACCCGAGAGCAGCACTACATCGAGTGAGTGGATGGTTCATTAAATAAATATCAGGTAGCTAATAAAGTACATATGTACAAATTACAGTAAATATTACCTGTATTGGGGATGAATTTATTCATGGGAGTTTGTTGCCACACCCATAAATGTAAGTGCAGTACTCCCCCACCAACCACAGGGGTTAGGTTCCTGAAAACCACTGTGGTTGGGAAAACTGTGGTTAGTGAAGTAAACTTTATATGGGGAAAATAGGATTAAGGAAACCTTGGTCAAAGGTAAAACTGGTATAACATGAAAAAATACGTACTATTTTTCTGGTCTTTATTGCACAGTATTGCAGTACTAGATACCAAATTTAATTATCAACAAATAAACAAAAGTATGGTAGAAAATGATTTATTGTACAACTTTAGATTTACAAAGGCTGTCAGCTGGCTTGAGTGCTGTGCCGGTGAAGGCTGGGGACCGCTATCAGCTGACTTGGGATGATGGCTTGAAGTAGCACAGGGTAGACATATGCTTTAAGCAATGGAAGCACCTAACCAGATCAATTCCTCTTCTTCCTGATAGTCTGTTATATTTTTCTGATAATTTCTGGGGTCATAAACATTTCTTGTTAAATCTGTTTCCATGTTGTTTTCAGTTTTTCTGCTGTGACAACTTGTTTGATTCATCAGCTCAGTGGTGGAAGGGACTGTCCTAACACAACTCTTTAACTAAACCTAACCTAACCTAGCTTAAATGTACCAAATAATTTAACCTAAGGCGTCCCGTCGACGTATGGGCACGTCACAACGTTTTGTCACAGCTAGACCCATCTACGTTCTAGGACGCTGTGCAATTGCAAGGTTCATAATTTGCACAATTTTCAAGTTTCGTGGGTGATTTTTGGTAGTCATATGTGGGAGACCTTCCTCTATCTGCTGTCAAGTGGGGATACTGCCTGGCCCCACTTGTCCCCCCCTCCCCCCCACACTCAGCACTTCACCTGTTAGCAGTGACCTGGCCAGTAAAGACATGTCGCGCCACAGTCTCTCCAATGACAAAATTCATGGTGAAAGTGATTCCTGAGGTGGAGGTCAAAGAAATAAAGAAGCTAGAGCAAGAAACAAATGGAAGTGATGAGGTGGTAATGTTGTATATCGCCTATATAATTGTGTGAAAACCAATATATTCTTGTACTACACATGAATTCGTACCAAATAACGTAATTCAAAGTGGCTTGAGTTACTTTACCCTCCCATAGTTCGTTTTATTTGAGGCCAGATACCCTGAGAGAGAACGAAAGTTAATGCTGACTCGTCACCTGTAGCGACATTTATAAGTTCAGGAGGGTAATTTCTCTACGAATTTTCGATGTTTCTCACCAGAAGCGGAGGTCTGAGCCAAAAAATAATAATTCCAAAATTGCTCGGGACTGTGGGGCATTTGAGGTACGAATTCGGTCGGGACGTTACAGGTTAACCTAACCTAACCTAACCTAACCTCCAGTTGGGAAACTGGGAAACGAAATTCACCTTCGAGTACGTTGAGTAAGTTTCTTCCATTACACTAGAAAAACAATCACAGGTACAGCTTAAGGAACATGGTGATAATAACGGGGGAAATTTTTCAGCAGGAAAAGTTAATTTACCACCCTGAAAATAGTTAGAAAAATAGAAAAACTGGAGGAATATGAATTGAATTGGTAAGGTCTTTCTGCTGCTTAAAGTAAAGTGAACATTTACTTAGCACAGGATAGAGGGTTGCTTTATTTTATTCTGGAGATCTTTCTGCACCTGTTTGTATAGAGCCAATAATGTGTTCAGTCCATGCTTGAATTTTTTACTCTACTTCATTAAGAGATCTATATCAATGAAGAAGTCAGCCAGACTGTTGGCTGTGAGTAACCCTTTGCTATGGTTAGCAAGAGTCATTTTGTTACTCTCCTCACTGTTGTCCTTGTCATCATGCTTGTTCTCACTAGGCCTAACGTTTTTGGCTTATGATGACAACATGACAGGTGATAAACTGAGAGTGAGATACCTTAACAGCACACCTACTCAGTCTGCCCCCAGTAACAACACAGACTGAATTGAAAGATGGGAAAGCTGCTAGTATTGGGGAACATTGCTGCTACCTGGTGGCAGCCACAACAGTATGTAAACCAAGGCCCTGAGGTAGATGATTTGGTATACATATATAAATTACTGTGTATAAATGAATTCCGCAGTTGGGGAACCCCATGGTTGGCAGGAGATTGCTGTACTAGAGTTTTGAAGGGTTTCAGGAAAATCACGACAAGTAGTCGAATTAAAAAACAGCACTCAGAAAGATGCATATCTAACTGAAGCTTTCCAGAATACAGTAAAACTTTTCACATAAACTACTGTCCAGACTATGAAAAGGAAATTGGCGATTTATGATTTCATTAAAAGTGACCAATTTACTATGGCCATTGCTAAAACCAACACGTAGACCTCATATGCTCGATCATTAAGTACAGCATGATTTCACATATCATCTGGGAACTAAGTTGTTCATAAGATATACAAGCAGACCCTGAGATATGATACCCCTATCTGTGATACCCTGGCATAGCGATTGGGGCAGAAATAAACTTAAATTTTGTGTTTAGGTTGATTTATAAACTGCTTTTAGGCATAGATTAATGTGTTTTAGTCATAGGTGGGGTGAACATTGTCATTTTGGGGTACAGTTTACCAAGTTTGATTTTTCCAGACTTATTTTTTACAATTTTATATTGGGGTATAGTTTACTAAGTTTGATTTTTCCAAACTTATTTTTTATGATTTTCAGATTTTATTTTTGGGCTTAAGTGAGTTATAAACTGCCTTTAGGCTTAGTTTAGCATGTTTTAAAGCTAGGTGGGGGTTTAGATTAGCTAGAAACTTGTTTTTGGACTCATTTGGGTGGGTTTAGGACTTGGTTGCAGAAGAAACCCAAGGCTCAAAAATGCATCGTTATACTTTACATGTTAAATTTACCCTGAGATACGATACCCCGCCTAGTGATGGGTTTTCACTTTACCAATGGAAGCCCCCACAAACTGGAAAAAGATGCCACCGTTCCCCAGATGACTAGTAAAGTGCAAAAGTGGGGTCAACTTGAATTACCCTTTGTTATACAATTTTTGTGTTACTTTACTGAAAATAAGGTGTTTATTGATTTATCTACATATAATACTGGAGAAAAAATGGCTTCTTTATCAAAATATAATATAGAAACAGAAGGTTGCACCCATCTCAGTTTAGGGACGGCGTACATGCGAGTATTATGTTGCCTGAGTATTGATCACTGTCATGTTTATAAGTGATGAATTGTACATTTGTAAGGAAAAATGGTAAATGGGTATAACAAAATTGTATCTTACATAACAAATGAAGGAAATATGGTACTTATACAGTCAAGGATTGTATGAACTCACTGAGCTCATATGGAGACGCTTTCTCATGTGGCGTAGTTTGTGTGCCTGCCGCCAGGGGCCCAGGGCGGGGCTAATGATGTGTATACACCACACCTGACGCATGCGCCGTTTGAAATCATCCGATAAATCCGGAAAATATAGTGTCGTGGTCGACTCCTTAGTTAAAATATATGTGGAAAAATAGATTGTAGCAGAAATGAGATCTTTTCTCAAAGCAAGAGGATTACCATGCCTTTAACCCATCACGTCCCGGCCAATTTTCCACCACTGACCTCCCCCAATCCCAACCAATTTTGGATTTTTTTTTTTTTTTGGCTCAAACCTCCGCTTTTGGTGAGAAACATCAAAAATTCATAGAGAAATCACCCACCTGAGCTTATAAATGTTGCTACAGGTGAGAGTACCCTCACCTTTTCATGCTCAGTGAGGGTACCCAGCTTCAAAGAAAATGAACTATGGGAGGGGTAACTAATTCAAACCACTTAAATTAGGTATTTATTTATTTATTTGGTACAAATTTATATGTAGTACAAAAGTATATTGGTTTTTTCACATAATAATATAGGCGATATAAGCTTTGTTCACTCACCAAACACATCAACACATGGCACCTTCCTTTATGACATTACCACCTCATCACTTCTGTTTGTTTCTTTCTCTAGCTTGTTTCTTCCTCTGTCCTCCGCCTCAGGAATCACTTTTGCCGTGAATTTTGTCATTGGAGAGACCGTGGCGCAATATTTCTTTTCTGGCCAGGTCACTGCTAAAAGGTGAGTTGCCAAGAAAATGGTGTGTGGGGGGAGGGGAGGGGAGGGGGGGCCAGGCACTATCCCCACCTGACAGCAGGTAGAGGAAGGTCTCCCACATATGCCTACCAAAAATCACCCATGAAACTTGAAAAATGTGCAAATGTGCAAAAAACGTATAGTTACATTGTCGGGTGTCACTGTGACAAAACGTGGTAGTGTACCCATACGTCGACGGGACACCTCGGGTTAAAAATTCAGTTCGCTGATCTCGGCCACATAAGGTTTTGGCCGTACAATTTCTACATTTATTAAGTGTATGATGGATAGAATCATGTCAGGATTTGTCAAATGAAAGATTACAATCTTTGGAAAGTGTATGATAAATTTTTCCAGCAACTGAGATTCATAACACTTGATAAAAATGTGCTGAATGCAAAAACACACAATAAGCTTTCACGGCTTTTAGTAAACTATATGGCGAACTTTTCAGCGTAAATCTCGTTTACAGCATCAATAAAATATCTAAAATGAAAATAACACTGGTATAATGCTTTATGCATGAGTAATAATCCCGATTAGAATTTTTTTAAAGGAAGGTACATGCAGATAAAACAAAAGTGATGATATCTAGGGTTGGTGGCAGTACAATCAGAGGAGAGGGAGAGTAGCCAAGTGCAGTTTGCCACAAGGGTGTGGGAAGTAATTCCATCTTGTGTAGTGTTTGTGATAAGTGGGTGCACAAGAGATGTAGTGGTATTAGAGGTAGACTGCGAGATGATGCTGATTTCATGTGTGTGGCGTGTCGGGGAGAGCAGGTGGAGATTGTTAGGCATGAGAGGGTTGAACTTGCAGGTGAGTCTCTTGAGTGTGTGGAGGAGTTTTCTTATTTGGGAGACATGTTATGTGCCGGAGGTGGGGCTGGAGTTAGCTCTGTTGCTAGGGTGAGAAGTGGTTGGAAGAAGTTCAGGGAGCTGTTGCCTCTCCTGACAGTGAGAGGACTCTCCTTACGTGCTAAGGGGTCTTTGTATGCAGCATGTATTAGGAGTGTGATGCTGTTTGGTAGTGAGACCTGGTCAGTAAAGGAAGAGGATATTTGCAGGTTTAAATGTACAGAAATGACAATGATTAGGTGGATGTGCAGTGCATCCCTGCGTGCAAGGCCTGGGGGGGCTGGGTTTACGATGGAAGAGTTGAGAGGTAGGATGGGACTGGAGTGTATTGGTGTTGTGATGAGGAGAGGTAGGCTGAGGTGGTTTGGACATGTGGAGAGGATGGGGGATGATAATTGGGTACAGAGGGTGAGAGGTGTTAATATTGGGGGAGGGGTAGACCGAGAAAGACATGGGATGAGGTCATTAAGTGTGACTTAAGGGTTAAGGGACTGAACAAGGAGGCTGCCAGGGATCGAGCAGCGTGGAGAGCCGCCATTAGGTGACCAAGGCCGACGCATGCAAGCATGTTGGAGCCTTCAAAAACGAAACGAAATGAAACGAAGGTACACCAGCTCTGAGCGGGTAGTGGTCCCACACTGTTTAGTGATGCGGCGAACACTGGCAACTTTCAGGAGTTTGTGGGGGCTCTAATTGCATCGGTAAACGGGGGTATGCCTGTACTGTATAACATGTATCAGTTTTAAAAGGCCTGCCACCTGTGTTCTTATTCAGGTAAATGACATGATTTATTGAAAAATATTGTGCTGAGTAGACATATAAGAAAACTAATTTTGGCTCTTATAACTGGCCTGTTTGGTGAAGTACAGTAGCAAACCCCAACTTTTGAATTAAATTTTTTTCTCTTTTTTCATGAACATATTCAGTTTAACATCCATTTTCATAAAGTAATTAGTCTACAGCTAATAGTTACTGGTAATATGAAAACGGTTGTACTGTATATGATAGAGCAATCTAAGGTTTATGATTAAATATGAAATTTTAGGTCTTTTTCATATCGAGCCAGTCTCACCTTTTCTCCATTACATGCTGGTATTTTATGTCTAGACTTATGATTAGTTGGTAATTTGCAGTTACCAGATTCACTGGAATCGGATAGAACAGACTAACAACCAATAGGTCATAGTAGTGGATGGGAGAGGCTTTTGTCATGCACCGGACTGACTGCTGCTGCTGCTGATGATGATAATAATGATGGCGATATTTTCACCACAGTCACCTTGATGTCACAACAATAAATAAATAAATAAATAAACAAACCACAAGAAGAGACTAGTGAAGAGGAAAAAGATGGAGGTAAATGATGATCTAGGAAAAAAAGTTAATGCAAATTACAGTACTCTGAAAATAGGAAGTTATTCTGGAAGTAGATGTGGTAGTGTAGAAGTAACAGTGAAAAGAAATGTGAAACTGTGAAGGATGTAAGTGGTCGAGGAGAAGAATGCTGTGAATCGCCTGAAAAATGGGAAAGCAGCTGGGGTTGATGTTGTGCATGCAGAGATGATTAAGTGTTTTGGAGAGAGTGGAATGAAGTGCTTGTTGGAGATTCCTGTTATGTAAGAAGTCATGGATGAGTGAAACTGTGCCAGTAGAGTGGAAAAAGGCAGTGATTGTACCCCTGTACAAAAATAAAGGTGAGCAAAGTGAGTACTATAATTATCATGGGATAAGTCAGTTGAGTGTGGTAGGGATGGTATATGGAAGAATTATTATAAGAAAGTAAGAGAAAGATCAGAAGTCTCAGAGAGTGATGACCAGGGTGGTTTTAGGAGTGGCAGAGGATGTGAGAAGGACTAGAAGGTGTTTATGGCATTTATGGATCTGGAAAAAGCATACGACAAGTAGACAGAAGGATTGTGGAAGGTTTTGTGCACGTACAATGTAGATGGTGAGCTGCTAGGTGCCATCAAGAGTTTTTAAGATGGTAGAGATGCATATGTGAGGGCAAATGGGCATATAAGTGATTGGTTCACGATCAGTGCGGGTGTTCGACATGGTTGTGTGATGTCCCCTTGGTTGTTCAATATATATATGGGTGGGGTGATGAGAGAAGTAATAATACGAGTAATGGAGAGAGGGATGGCGTTGGTAATGATTGGTGATGAGTGGAATATCTCAGACTTGTTGTATGCTGATGATGCAGTGCCACTTGCAAATATCGAACAGGAGCTTGGTAGACTAGTGCAGAGTTTCGTAGATGTCTGTGAGTGTCGTGCCTTGAGAGTAAATGTAGAAAAGAGTAAAGTGATGGTTATTGAGAGAGAGAAGGTGACTCCCAGTGTGATGTTACAATGAATGGAGAGAGACCGGAATTGGTGAGAGAGTTCAAATACCCTGGTCCAGTGATATAAAAGAGAGGAAAATGTGCGAAAGAAGTGGAAAATTTAGTGACACAAGGAAGGAAGGTAGCTGGTGCTATGAAGGCCTTGATAAGAAACAGAGGCTTGAGTGTTGCAGCAGCACGAGACTTACATGATGGAGTGTTAGTGCTAGTTTTAACATACAGATATGAGACTATGGTGTGGCATGAAAATGAAGTAAAGAGTATGAGCAATGGAGATGGGGCTGCTGAGGAATGTATATGGAGTACAGAGAGTGGACAGGATACGGAATAATGTGATTTGTGAAAGATGCTGGGTGAGGAAGACTGTGGACACCAGAATTGAAGAGAGTGTACTGAGTTGGTTTGGTCATGTGGAGAAACTGGATGACAATAGAGTGGTGAAAAAGGTATATATGAGCAAATCTGAAAGAGCGAGGAGGCGAGGTTGGTCAAGAAGGTGAAGGAATATGGTGGATAAGTGTGTGAGGAGGAGAGGTATGGAAGTTGGTGAGGCTACAGGACTGACAAGAGACTGAGCTGTCTGGATGAGTTTTGTGCAGAGAAGCGCATATCCAGGACTTTGGCACCCCTTTTTAACGTGACATCATTAGGATTGACTCTATCAGATAGGTATATGTGACGCTGCAGAATGTGGTGAAATTTTGGATGCCTGTCTGATGGAGCCAGCGATCTGTGGATTTGAATGGTGAGTGAATGGAAGCATGGCCCATTAAACTGGGCAGACTTAGGCTGTCTGGATGTTGCTACTCCTCACGCTGCCCTAGGGTGGGAAAGGAAGTCCGGATGATGATGATGACAAACATCAACAGACTCCAACTCAGCTCCACATGTAAGCAGACTTTGCCTGTATGAAGTTTCATCTGCACCTTAACATGCTGTATATAACAGTTGTGGATAGAATGTGGTATTAATAACAGTGTACTTTTTAGAAAAAGAGTGTTACAAATCGTATATGTATACTGAAAAGATTGAGCCACATAAGAATAAGTCAGTTCTATTACAGTACAGTTGTAATTATCGTTGAATTTTAACCTTCCAATTCTGAAGCCAATATTAATTGGTTTTTGTTTGTTGAATTACAGTGCTAATACTTAGCCAATCCCCTAGAGAATATGTCTGTACAGTACAGTAGACCCTCACTATAACAAGCTAATTTGGTGAGAAGCCAGGTTTGGTAAATCCAAAAGTTTGTTAACTCTGAGAGTCTCCTTTCCCCCTCAGGTGGGACTTCTAGCACCTATTTGAAAATAAATGAGAACAATATCATATGTACTGAAGATGAAAACCACACCCATTTTACACTAACTTGGTCCATAATTTTGTCCTTTTGCAGCTTACTTCACATCTTTGTCATAGTACTGATTCATGACAAGTATAATAATGTACTACTATAATCTGTTACAGTAATCCCTCCAATATCCGACATAATAGAGCCAAAGGCATGTCCGGACATTGGTCTTGTCTGGATATTGGTCCTGAAGCTCCAGCACTGGTCATTCATGACCCTAACCTAACCTAACCTAAATCAGAAAACTACCTCCTACCTCCCTATCGGACATGTTTAGCACTTATTTAGGTCTCTTTTCACATAAATAATGCACACAATGCATGAATTAATTGAATTTTAACCAAAAAATGATGATTTAGAGGTGAGTAAGGCATAGGTGGTCAGAACTTGCCAGCATAGTATAAGTAAGTATCGGACATGGAAATCATCTTTTCTCACATTTTATGCACTAAATTATTGGATACAAAGCATCAAATACAGTAAATGATGTAAATTGTTACCAGAAAAATGGTTAGGTTAGGTTAGGTTATGACCGGACATGAAATTCACTGGCATTTACCTTTTTCACAGCTAGTGCACAAAAATAATGAACACAAAGCATGAAATCCTTTGAATTTTACCCAAAACGAATGAATTTGAGGTAAGTTAGGCTCAGCTGTTCACTGAGTTGGCAGCTTTGTTTAGGTACAGGACATGAAAATCAGTGGCATTCACCTTTTTCACAGCTGGTGCACTTCAATACTAGTGGTAACCATGCATGAACAAATTAAATTAAAAGCAGGAAATGATGATTAACAAAATAGTTAGGTTAGGTTATGACCGGACATGAAATTCACTGGTATTCACCTTTTTCATAGCTGGTGCACTTCAAAACCATGCATGAAAAAATTAAATTGAAAGCAGGAAATTATGATTAACATTTATGGTAATTTTTTAACCCATTTACAGCATGCTGAAAANAGGTTAGACATGAAAATCTTTATGGTAATCATCTTTCACACAAAGCAATGGCATTCACCTTTTTCATAGCTAGTGCACTTCAAAACCATGCATGAAAAAATTAAATTAAAAGCAGGAAATTATGATTAACATTTATGGGAATTTTTTTTTACCAGTTTACAGCATGCTGAAAACAGGTTAGACATGAAAATCATTATGGAAATCATCTTTCACACAGTTTATGTGTGAGATTAATGATATGGAAAGAACAAAACAAGGAATTTTGATGAAGTTAGGGTACTTACGAGAATGATGCCGCCGTCCTGATGTATAACTCGCTCGGTCATCTCAGACTCTGACAGTCAGACCTTGCACCTGACACACCTTAGCACTTCTGGTGCACTTTACACTCACCAGCACTTCTCACAAGCACTTTCCACAATGTTTTCTTTCGCATACCTTGCATCACATCACTTCACCGCACTGTACATAACAGTAAATTCCCGTGTGGTCTAGTGACGAGTCCTGGAGAATTTAGTCAATCTCAGCATACTTAGGAGTAAACATCATCTTCCTCTCCACGTTCCGTCTGGTTTTTGAAGCGAAATCAGCTGTGTATTGCTGTAGTTTGTCTCGGGACTTCTTGATATCAAACAAAGTGGAGCAAGGGAGGTTGAATTCACGGAGGATCCGTGATGTTGGGCACCTGGCGTCCACCTTCTCCAATACCTCCCTCTTCTTCTCCACAGTCAGAACCACTTTCTTCCTCTTCTCAAGTAGGGTATCACCACAAAACCAAGCACATCAGAAGCCATTTTGAGAGGATGTTGATGAGCCAGGAGCGGAGTGGGAAATGAGACCGTGACAGAGGCAGGAGGCGCAAAAACACAGCCTATCAGCGCACGCGGGAAATTCAAGCTGACGCGGTCCAAAAAAATCAGATTTTTTTTTAATTTTTTCAAATTTTTGGGCATTTTAGGGGTCGGACAGCCTACGATGTCCGAATAGTGATGCATCCGAGTAATGGACGTCCGAATAATAGAGGGATTACTTACAATTCTGCAGTCATGATGGGGAGAGGACAGTTTCAGTTTGGAAGTGCCACGTACTACACTCCATTTAGTGTCCATTGTTTGGTATAATCAAAAAACAGTTCAGTGATCTCAGAGGCATTCAGAAGGGCTGTGTGATGTGCCCTATTGAACGATCATTGTTCAGTATAGCTGATGAAAGTTTGGTGCCTCTGAGGTGTTCGTTAAATCTGAAATGCATTATGTCGAGGTTGGTTTTAATGAGTTTCTTTTTAATATATACAGTAT
>JAGKTI010002261.1:11615-69390 GCA_018397915.1 Birgus latro | reverse complement strand
GAGTAGACGAAAGGGGGTTCATGGAACAGCATGGTGGACTGCAGAGGTGAGAGAGTCTGTAGCACAAAAGAAGAAAGCATATAATGAGTGGATGAGAAACAGGGGCGTCGAAGAAGCAGAGAGACGGACAAGAGAGTTATATGTAGAGAGGAGGAGAGAGGTGAAAAGATGAGTAAGAAGAGAGTGGATGAGGAATTTGGAAGGAATTTGAGTGCAAAGTGGAGGGAATGTAAGAAAATGTCCTGGAAGGAGGTAAAGAGAGCTAGACAGGGTGCCAACGAAGTCAGTGGGGGTGTGTAAGATAAAAATGGTAGATTAGTGGAGAAGGGAGAAAAAGTAAACAAATGGAGAGAACACTTTAATGAACTGCTGAACATAGAGAATGAAAGTAATGCAAGTATAAGTGGCTGGGGAATGGCGGGGAGAAGAGGGTTGTGAGAAGAGAGGAAGAAATCAGGAGGATGGAAGTAGTGGAAGCAATGAAGAAAGTTAAAATGGGGAAAGCCCCAGGAATTGATGGAGTGTGTGGTGAAATGCTGAAGCATGGGGGAGAGATAGTAATAGAATGGATGTGGAAGGTGCGCAGATTGGCGTGGGAGGAGGGTAGAGTCCCGAAGGATTGGAAGTCAGGTATAATTATTTCTCTGTTCAAAGGATAAGGGGAAAAAGCAGTGTGTGGTAATCATAGGGTCATTTGCCTTCTCACTGTAATAGGAAAAGTATATTGTAGGATACTTATTGACAGAGTTAGGGAAATAACAGTGGAATTAGTTGGAGAAGAACAGGGTGGTTTTAGGAAAGGAAGAGTTTGTGTAGACCAGATATTCATTCTTAGATCCTTAGTGAAAAAGTTTCTAGAGAAGGGCAAGAAGTTGTATGCAGCCTTCAGGGATCTGGAGAAAGCATATGACAGGGTGGATAGACAAGGATTGTGGAAAGTATTAAGAATATATGGAGTGGATGGGAAGTTGTTGAAGGCAGTGAAGAGTACATATGAGGGTGCTAAGGCTGCAGTGCGTGTGGATGGCAAACTGAGTGAATCTTTCCATTTGAAGGTTGGATTGAAACAAGGATGTGTCATGTCTCCATGGTTGTTCAATATGTACATGGATGGGGTTATTAAAGAAATACAAGGTCGGGCAGTGGATGTTGGAGCAGCCCTAGTGAGGGAGGGCAGTGTTTGGAAACTCCCTGTACTGTTATTTGCAGATGATACTGTGTTGTTGAGCGAAGACGAAGGGGAGCTGCAAGGCTTGGTAGATGAGTTTGGGAGAGTGTGTAAGAAACGGAATCTAAAGGTGAATGTAGGGAAGAGTAAAGTGATGGTCTTCGAGAGAAGTGAAGCCAGTGACTGTACAGTGAGATTGGATGGGGAGGATATGGAGAATGTGAGTGCATTTAAGTACTTGGGTAGTGTGATGAGTAGGGATGGAAGTCTGAAGGGTGAAGTGCTTGAAAGAGTGCAGCAGGGAAGGAAGGTTGCTGGTTCGTTGAAAACAATGATAAGAAACAGGGAGGTGAGCATGGAAGTGAAAAAGTTGTTACATGACAGTATTGTGATACCAACTCTAATGTATGGAAGTGAAGCTTGGACCCTGTTGGAAGGACAGAAGTCAAGAGTGAGAGCAGTGGAAATGAGTTATTTGAGAGGAGCATGTGGAGTCACATGGAGAGACAGACTAACAAATGAGGAAGTGAAGGAGCATTGTGGTGTGGTTGTGGATGTGATAGGAAGCGTTAGGAGAAGCACGTTAAGGTGGTTTGGGCATGTGGAGAGGGCGGAGAGTGAAAGACTGACGAGGAGAGTGTATGTGAGTGAGGTGGAGGGGGCGAGAGGGAGGGGGAGGCCAAGGATGAGATGGAGGGATGGAGTGGAGAGGTACATGAGAGAGGGGAGTGTGAGTTGGGAGCGGGGTAGTGAAATGGCGGGGGACAGAGCGACATGGAGGCGATTTGTTTGTGGCCACCCCTTGCGGGATTGAGGCGTCTGGCAATAGATAGATAGATAGCTACTCTCGTAATATAAATGTATGTAAGAAAGGAAGGAAGAAGCTTGAGTGATATTTATATTCACCTGGAACTACCAGATTTATTATGTATTGTCTAGGTTTCCTATGACTTATTTCTTAGCATATACATTAGCAGCTGACATTTTCAACTCTTGGCAACCGAGATATGTATTATACAGTCAGTTCGCTCTCGTCCTTCACTGTGAAATCACGCCCCTCCATTTCTGCCGCTTTTGCGTCCATTATAAAAGGCCCTGTGACTTCTACCCCTACTAAACATCGTGTGGGAAGCGGTAAAGGACTGTAGATATATATAAGTGTAATAAAGTACTAGAAATAACAAAGTGTGAGTGTGTATATGGGTAAGAAATGACAGAATACCAGCGTCGAATGAGCACGAGGGGGAGGCTCGTACTCGCTCGTATTTTACATTGCTTTCACAGTGTGTGTGTGTGTTTTTAGTATGGATTCCAAACTACTTGGAAATCATTGAATAGCGTTTCTAGTGTTAAAATCTGGCAGTGGTATTCATATTACAGGAAGTCGGGAAGTGTAAAGTGGAGACTTAGTTACCCAATTTCAGAAGTCTCCACAAGTCCTACGGTAGTCAACGAGTGCTAAAAAGACATCCCAGGAGAAAGCTGAAGGTATGTGCCATATGCATATGTAATTATAATATTCTGGGATTAATAACTGATTTTTGGCAAATATTTTAAAAAAGTCAGTCGGAGCGTGAATATCCCCGCAGGATTGGCCTAGCGCGCCTCCGACAACCCCGCGATGTAGGGGTTAAGGATTACCCCTCATTTAATGTAGCTAACCTGAATAACTAGAACGGTTTGTGGACGCATGAGTTTTGGGCCTTGTACGACCCATTGCCCTCTGTAGGATGCCACCACCAAAGCCGACAAACGTAAATTGGGGCTCTTTAATAACTCATGTTACTTCTGTAGAGTTTGGGTGTCCAGAATTACATCATACTGAGGTGTTGAGGATAGAGCATGTCTCATGGCGAAGAGATTAGCTTGGACTGCTTTTGTGCACATGCTTTTCCCACAGTTTAGAAAAATTGTTTGTCATGAAAGGGCTAATGATGATAACTGGTTAACCCTTCTGTTGAAGTGTTTTTATTATTAGTGTATTAATTAATAGCATGTGTTTGTTTTTCTTGTCATGTAATTTTTTAAAGCTTAGGAAGGATTGTATGTAGGCGGTGGCAGAATCAGTAGAGGGGCGGCCTGCACTCCCAATGGACCCAGGTTCGAATCCTGGCTGGGGCAGGGAACAGTTTGAAGATTTGAATTTCTTAAAAAGCAGACTTTTTTTTATCTACCAGATGACCCGCTGATGTCATAAAAGTACCCCTGCTAATACCAGTACACTAGTCCTGTATGAGACAGCCCTAGCATGTATTCAACATGGATAGTGGGTATTAGCGCCAAAGTGGTGACATATGGAGATGTAGGAGGACTACTGGGCCCCAAGGAGGACTACTGGGACTTGAGAGTAGGCCCTGAAGCCTTTTCTTAGAGTCGGACACGTTAAAAAAAAGAAAGAAAGAAAGGTGACTGATACAGGTCCCTTCATGTACCGTATGTGATTGACTTATGCAATCATTTATGTACATTGTCCCAACAATTTAGTCCCCCCCTCCCCCCTTTTTTTTAGGCACTGCAATCCCTTATGAAGCACCAGTTTTCTGCATACGCTTGCCAGTTTTTCTTTTTCAGTCCCCACGTTCAGTATACATATAATTGCTATCCAATCAGTTTTCGGTGAACGTAACCCAGTGGTATGGCAAGGTTGACTGGTACTTCAGTTATGATTTTTATCTCATTAGTCTGTCTGTCCATCAGTCTATCCATTGCCAGGCACCTTAATCCCATAAGGGATGGCCACAGGCAAATTGCCTCCGTGTCGCCCTGTCCCGAGCCTTTTCATTGCCCTGCTTCCAGCTCAAACCCCTGTCTTTCTTATACCTCTCCACTGCATCCCTCCATCTCATCCTCGGTCTCCCCCTCCTCCACCTCACTCACATGCACTCTCCTTGTTAGTCTCTCACTTTCCATCCTCTCCACATGGCCAAACCACCTCACTGTATTTCTTCCAACGCTTTCTATTGCATCCACATCCACACCACAACGCTCCTTCATTCCTTGTTTGTCAGTCTGTCTCTCCTGTAACTTCACATGCTCCTCTCAGATACTGTAACTCATTTCCACTGCTCTCACCCTTGACTTGTGTCCTTCCAACGAGATCTATTTAGTTAACAATCTAATAACCACTAGCTTTCAGCAGTGTGCCCATTAAATGTCTTGTAGCTATTTCCTTACTTATTATTTGAAGGAGGTGACAAATGTTAAGCTCCCAGGATCAGTTTATTAACACTCTGAATCTAGATAAGTTGTGGATATATTTTGGTTAACCCCAAATTATTTGAGTCAGGTCATATGATACTTTTGGAACTGGAGGAGTTAGATGAAGTCTTTAAATCATTAACCACTTCACTCATAAGGTGCTATCTCAAGTTGAATAATATAATCTAAATGTAGCAAGTGAAATAATAGTTTCCTTCCTGAATAAGTTAGTCAGTTGGTTTAATTATTGAACTGTTTGCCTCACAGGTGTTACCTCACCCCATCTTTAAATGGGAAAAGAGGAAATGGTGGTTGTGGTTCCTAACTGTTAATATTTACCCACAGGTGATGATTGACTGGATGTGGCTTTGGTGGGTGAACCAGGCAAGTGGAAATGAGAGCAACAGAATACTGATGGAATATGATGGCTTAGACAAGCGTGGCAGACCTGATATCATGGCAGCCACTTGACAGGGTTAGTACAATATTGTTATTAATAATTGACTTGTGTATCATTTACTGTAGAGTTTGGGGATATGTTCATGCTGTATATTTGTATGCCTTCAGTGCAATGGATATATATTAGAATTTGGCACATTTGTTTCAGCCTTTTGCTTGCACATTCTAAGTACACAACCATATTATTAGCAGTTACATGAAAGGGTAAACTTATGAGGGAGGAGCATGTGTGTGACCAGGAATTTTACTATGAGAATGGAATTGGGGATCAATGATGTTAATCGCAAGGTTGATATATCCAGGGGTGTGGAGTCGGATTTTAAAAATTCCGACCGACTACGACTCGGCCCCCTCCCCTCCAACTCCCCCCCCCTCTTCTGCAGTACAGTAGTAGGCATTATGCATTACTTATATATTTTCAAATTTGCTTCATCCATATTGTATATAATATCATAAATGAATAAAACTGTGACGACCCTTTGCGACATCAAAGGCATGCCCTGGCGTCAGGTGCCAATAGGGTCGCCTAACCACATGTTTTGCATGGTTATCGTTTCCCTCACAGCAGGAGGCAGAGGGGACACTCTGGCAGCCGACTTGCAGGTCATGTGGGATTACCAGTTGGACCTCTGTAATGAATTACCCGGTGCTGTAGAGGGTCGCCTAATTGCACATTTTGCACGCTTATCGTTTCCCTCACAGCAGGAGGCAGAGGGGACACTGGCAGCCGACTTGCAGGTCATGTGGGAT
This sequence comes from Birgus latro, assembly GCA_018397915.1. NCBI lineage: Eukaryota > Metazoa > Arthropoda > Malacostraca > Decapoda > Coenobitidae > Birgus > Birgus latro. The sequence goes on along the minus strand of JAGKTI010002261.1, from coordinate 63,815 downwards.
TACCAGTTGGACCCCCCGTAATGAATTACACACACACACACACAGCGGAAGTTTTGACACGTGTGCGCATACCCAAGATGTTTAACCCCTAAAAGATGGGCATTGGAATGTTTTGGCATACGCGCAGGAAGGGAATAATCGGCGGGTGCGATATGGTGGGGTTTGTGGGGTGGTGCGGGGAAGGGGTGCTGGGCTGGGGGGAGGTGGCGTGTGGGTGTGGAGGTGGGAAGTGGGGGGTGGGGAGAAAAGGGTGGGGGTGGCAGTGGGGGTTGGAGGTGTGGGGTGGTTTCGGGTTTAACCCATCCAGTCCCGACCAGTTTTTTACCCAGCCTACCCCCAGATCCCGACCGATTTTCGACTTTTTGTTTTTTGGCTGAAACCTTCGCTTTTGGTGAGAAGCATCAAAAATTCATAGAGAAATCGCGATCCTGAGGCTAAAAATGTTGTTACAGGTGTCACTCAACCTTACGTTTTCCTTCTTTTTCAGGGTGCCTGGCTAAAGAAAACGAACTATGGAAGGGTTAACTAATTCAAGCCACTTTAAATTACGTATTTATTTTACTTATTTGGTACGAATTTATGTGTAGTACGAGTCTATATTGGTTTTCACACAATAATATAGGCGTTTATAAGCATTGTTCACTCTCTCAGAACCCCAGTATATAGCACCTTCCTTTACAACGTTACCACCTCATCACTTCTGTTTGTTTCTACCTCTAGCTTCTTTGTTTCTTTGTCCTCCACCTCAGGAATCACTTTCACTGTGAATTTCATCATTGGAGAGACCGTGGGGCAACATACCTTTACTGGCGAGGTTACTGCTAACAGGTGAATTGCCCAGTGTGGGGGGGAGGGGGGGTTAGGTGGGGCTAGGCAGTATCCCTGCTTGACAGCAGGTAGAGGAAGGTCTCCCACATATGCCTACCAAAAATCACCCGTGAATGTTGAAAAATGTACACACAATGGGCCTTGCAATTGAGTGATGTACGATGCACGTCAGTGGGTCTGTTCGTGGAAAAAAGTAGGGACGTGCATCGTACATCGGTGGGGCTCAGGGGGTGTGGAGGGTGGTGGGGTGGGAGAGGGTAGGGGTAGGTGGTTGGGGTGGTGGGGGTAGGGGGTTGGTAGGGGTGATGGTTGGGAGTGGTAGGGGGATGGGGGGTTGTGGGGGTGGGAGGTAGGGATGGGAAGGGTGGGGTTGGTGGGAGGGTAGGGGTTAGGGGTTGGAGGGAGCTGTGGGGGGGTTTCGGGGACTGTGGGGGGCTGTGATAGTTTGGGGGTAGGGATGTGTGGGTGGGGGGATGATGGGGGGGTGAGGGTGGGGATGTGTGGGTGGGGGGATGACAGGGGGGTGAGGGTGGGGATGTGTGGGTGGGGGGATGACAGGGGGATGTTTGGGTGTGGTGGTAGGGGTGGGGTAGGTGGGTTGGGGGGGGTGACTGCATATGCGGATACCCGTCTTTGTGGCCTTAGTATCCTTGGACAGCAAATGCGGACACCCGTCTTTTAGGGGTTTTATTTGTTGGTTATGTTTCCAATTAGTGACTGATGTCACACGCATGTTGTGTAGAATTGTTTTGTTGTTATTTTGTTTTATCATGTGTATGTTGCATTATTGTGTTGTAGGGTTAGGTCAGTGTTTATCGTGATGGTGTCTCCGGGTATTGTCTGCCGTCCATGTGCTCACATGCACGTCATTCAGTCTTGCGCCTGGTCTCACGCAGTACACCTGACTATGCTGTTCAGTCTTTATCTCTTGTGCGACCAGTAGCAGGCTAAACAAAACTGATCAGTGAATTCTAATAACTTATCAATCTAAATTCTTTTTAAATTTATGTTTAGTGTTATTATTCTGCTATAATATATGATGTATTCGTCATTGTAAGTTACGGGATGAAAATAAAAATAAAATAGTAGATAAATAACTTTATGATATTTACTTAATCACAAAAGAATCACTAGCAGTGCACCCAAGTACTTTACATGAGAATTAATCACGTAAAGGAGTTGGAGGGAGAGAGATTTTTACCGACTCCGACTCCAGTCAAAAGTATCCGACTCCTCGACTCATGACTCCGACTCAGACTTCACACCCCTGGATATATCCAAGGGGTGGTTGGGGTTTATTGCACTCATAATGCTACTCAGGGATGAGTGAGGCTGGTCACTTTCATCTTAAATGTCAGGACCAACTTGCCTAGCCCCAGGTTCCTTTGATCCTCTGTAGGGTGACATAGGATTGGATGATGGATGGATGAGTTATGAATCCATTGTGTATTTGTGTGTGTTAGTGGTAGATGTGTATCGTTTCATTTTTGAAGGCTCCAACATGTTTGCATGCGTCGGCGTTGGTCACCTAATGGTGGGTCTCCATGCTGCTCGATCTGTGGCAGCCTCCCTGTTCAGTCCTTTAACCCTGAGGTCACACTTAAATGACCTCGTTCCAGGTCTTTCTCGGTCTATCCCTCCCAACCTCTCCCCCAGTATTAACACTTCTCATCTTCTGCACCCAATTATCATCTCCCATCCTCTCCACATGTCTAAACCACCTCAGCCTACGTCTCCTCATCACATCACCAATACACTTCAGTCCCATCCTACCTCTCAACTCTTCGATCGTAAACCCAGCCCCCCCAGGCCTTGCATGCAAGAATGCACTGCACATCCACCTAATCATTGTCATTTCTGTATGTTTAAGCCTGCAAATATCCTCTTCCTTTACTGCCCAGGTCTCACTACCATACAGCATCACATTCCTAATACATGCTGCATACAAAGACTCCTTAGCACGTAAGGAGAGTCCTCTCAATGTCAGGAGAGGCAACAGCTCTCTGAACTTCTTCCAACCACTTCTTACCCTAGCAACCAAGCCAGCTCCAGCCCCACCTCCAGCACATAACATGTCTCCCAAATAACAAAACTCTTCGACACACTGTGGAGACTCAACTCACAAGCAAGTTCAATCCTTTCACGCCTAACAATCTTCACTTGCTCTCCCCAACACACCGCACACATAAAATCAGCATTATCTCACAGTCTACCTCTAATACCACTACATCTCTTGTGCACCCATTTATCACAAACACTGCACAAGATGGAATTACTTCCCACACCTTTGTGGCAAACTGCACATGGCCAGTCTCCCTCTTCTTTGACTGTACTGCCACCAACCCCAGATATCATCACTTTTGTTTTATCTGCATTTACCCTTAAGCCCTTGTGCCCCATACCATCTCTCCACTTCCTAAATCTTTCCTCTGCCTCCTTTTCATTCTCTGCAATCAACACCAAATCATCAGCATACAACATCTCCCAAGGAAGTCCATCTCTGAAGTCACGTGAGAGGTCTTCAAGTACCATGATAAACAAGGGACTCAAAACTGACCCCCTGATGCACACCAACATTCACGGAAAACTCATCACTCAAAACTCCATTCACTCGTACCTGGGTGCGAGCACCCATGTACATGGGATGGCCGTAACCACCTTAACCAGCCACGCTTCCAACCCAAGCTTTCTCATTGCCCACTTCACCACCTCTCTAGGGACTCTGTCAAAGGCCTTTTCCAAATCAACAAAAACAAAATACAGTTCCCTTTTCTTTCCAATATATTTTTCCTGAAGCTGTCGAACAATGAATGTGGCATCAGTGGTATGTAATTCCCCCCCCCCCCTTCCCCAGGGTGTGACTGATTGTAAAGTTTAGCTGGTTTTTCATGTGTTGGAGCTGGCCAATTCCCACATCATCAGTATTAAACTGTGGTTATGTGTCCTTGGTTACTAGTCAGTTTACCTTCCATATCTGGTTACATTTTAGTCATATGAGCAGAAAATGGAGAGATGTTCTATAGTGGAGGGGTTAGTGAAAGTTTTGTTTAACCCCAAGTTCAGGTCACAACTAAACTGAATAAAAACATTTTTGGAGGTAGAGGAACAAAATAGGGATGTCACTGGAATGAAGGAATTAAGGAAATAATATGATTTTAATTTGATTATAGAACACACTTCTCACAGTGTAGGGGTTGTAAGCTGTCCAGTAACTTTTTTCATTTAACATTTTCATGGTGTTGTTACTGTAGCTGTTATTGGATTCACCAGACACTGTACTGTACATGTTCAAGCCTTGTTTTCTGAGTCCTAAAGGGCAGGTGATCCATAGAGCCCAAAAACACCACATTGTCAGTGGAGAAGTTACTCACTCCTGTTCAGTGTATCATGTACAGGTATAGGTGTTTAGGATCACCCAGCACTCTTGCAAACAGCCTCATACCTTCTACGGCATAGGCGGGGACGAGAATGCACATGGGGCTTCCTTTCTTCTCTGATTCGTGTCCCTACAGATCCAAGAGCTGTGTTTAATCTTCCTCTGCCCCTTGTCAATATGGGAAGTTGAGTTTTAGATTATGTTGACATGTTCACAGAGTTTGTTTTCAAAGGCTTAGTAGGTTTCTGTCATACAGTATGGGTACCCTAAGATGGGGCTGTTTGACTCACCTGGGGCAATGGGGTGCATTCAAAGCTAGTATTCTGCTAGAAGGCTCCACGATTAGGACAAACACATTTCCCGCGCTGTTTAAAAAGCATGTTTTTCTTTGTTAAATATCTACACTGTTGGGTGAAACTGTGAAGCATGGTAATGTCATATACTGTAATATAAATCACACAAATAGAACACGTGTATATAATGTAGCGTGAATTGTTTATTTTTATCATAAATGGAAATTAAAATATTATTGATGGCATGTGATGGCAACCAGCCCTTTCAGTGGTCCTACATTATTTAATTTCTGCCACATTTAGTGCACGTTTGGTTCTTAATACATAGTTTTTTCACACTGTAAATTACATCTAGTGGGTATCTTGATTCATTCAGTCTCTACGAAAACGAAAATGATAAAGGTAAACAATTCACGCTACATTACATACAGTATACGTGTTCTACTTGTGTTACTTATTTTACTATATATGACATTACTATGATTCACAGTTTCACACAATAGTGTAGGTATTTAACAAAGAAAAATATGCTTTTTAACCCACCCAGTACCCCCGACGTATGATGCACATCACAACTTTTTTTTTCACACTCAGACCCACCGACATGCATCGTACATCAGTCAGTTGCAAGGCCTGTCGTTTGCACATTTTTCAAGATTCGCGGGTGAATTTTGGTAGGCATATGTGGGAGACCTTCCTCTACCTGCAGTCAAGCAGGGGTACTGCCTGGCCTCACCTGACCCCCCCCCACACACACACACACAGCAATTCACCTGTTAGCAGTAACCTGGCCAGTAAAGACATATGGCGCCACGGTCTCTCCAATGACGAAATTAACAGTGAAAGTGATTCCTGAGTTGGAGGACAAAGAAATAAGCAAGAGGAAGAAACAAGTTATGAGGTGGTAATGTCGTAAAGGAAGGTACCATATGTTGGTGTTTTAGGTGAGTGAACAATGCTTATATCACCTGTATTATTGTGTCTTGTACTACACATAAACTCGTACTAAGTAAATAAATAAATATGTAATTTAAAGTTGCTTGATTTAGTTAACCCTCCCATAGTTCGTTTTCTTTGAAGCCAGGTACCCTGAGAGACAACGAAATGTAAGGCTGACTGTCACCTGTAGCAACATTTATAAGCTCAGGAAGGCAATTTCTCTATGAATTTTCGATGTTTCTCACCAAAAGTGGAGGTTTGAGCCCAAAAAAGACAAGTTGAAAATCGGTCGGGATCTGAGGGTGTTGGGTAAAAAATTGGGCGGGTTAACCTCTTACCCGTGGGCCATCACTTCCGTGACACTCGTTACATAAGTACCATTCCATGGGGCTTCACTTCTGTGATCCAGGGATTTTTTAAATAGCCCGGGCTTTCAAGTGCGGTCTTGTATCATCTGTCGGTACTGCCAATGTGTAGCTGTAGGCAATGCTGCTAATACCACTAGTACTTGCATCCAGTGTTACCAATTTAGCAATTTGCCGTGCCTCCCCACCTCCCCTCCCTTACCCTCGCCCCCACCTAGTTACAGCCTGGCCGCGCAACGCAACTCCCGGCTGGTTTTTTCCATTCACTTCTTCCATATTCTCATACTAAAAAATATATAAAGAAAGGGAAATGGCTAATTGATACTGCCATTGGCCCTGAAGTAGCTAATTTATCGCCTGGCAACACCCACGTGCAGTTGGTCGCTAATTTTCCCTGTTCATTACTCATTGAAATGTCCATTATGACCTATTCTCATACTAAAAAATATATATAAAAAAGGGAAAAGGCTAAGTGATACTTCCATTGATCTGAAAGTATCATGTCTAGATTACCTGCTCTCCCCGTGGGAGGGGCACTTCGCGGTCCAGCCATCCCCGCGGGTAAGGGGTTATACAGCGCAGGGAATGTGTCCTAATCATGGAGCCATCTAACGGAACACAGGGCTTTTCAGAAGCACCCCATTAGAATCAGTAAGAGGTAATGAGACTCAGGTGGTCCATGTAATGTAAATAGGGTTACATCTGACTTATTCATAGGGCACTATACTGTATTCTTAACTTACTACAGTATATTGTAAAAGAAATTTAGGGATAGCTTGCTGAAAGTTAGTGAACTGTTATCAATTTTTCATTCCTGCTATTTTCAGATTTTTTTGATCTGTGATTGACAACAATAAAGACAAGATTAACTGGATTTTTCTCCACTGTCCCTTGGATATATAGTAACAAGCTGAGTGTCATTAATGTTTATTTACCTTCCAAAGTAAGTTAGCTGGTTTTGTTTATAAAATATGATTTTAGACTAATGGAGCAATTAGACTTGGCCCCCCTGGGGAAGTTTGACTTGGCAGTTTATATGCTGCAACTTATCAGGTACTATCTGGACTGTTGTAGACACTACATCATGGATTTCAAGGATAATCTCCAGTGCTGGGCAAGTGTGCAAGTACTTGCGCAATCATTTGCACATTGCGCACCGCACGAGACCAAGCGCAATACTGTATTGCGCTTTTGCACATGATAAAGCAGGTGCGCAAGCACAAATTTAGTTGCGCTTGCACAAATGAATTTGCGCTTGCGCACCTGTCCAGTGGTTTGTGCACTGCACAGTCCACAGGGCACGTGGTCTTGGGAGCTGCTCACATGGCTGGACAAGGGATGGGGGAGGCTTAGGTGGGTCGCGAGGGCTGAATTGTTGGGAGGAGGCGGAGGGTAGGAGCATTTCTTAAAATGCTTCAACAGAGATAATGTATTTTAATATTTTTAAATTATTATTGTTAGTGCATATTGTTGTTAGTGTGTGTGCACGCACACACCTGCTAAGTCACGAGTGATGACGTCATCGGAGGTTCCTGTGGTATGCAGCCGGGGACCTTGGGCAGTTCACGTTGTGAGGCCGGTGAGTGTGGTTTGCCTAGTCTGACACTGGTAGCTGAGCGTAGTTCGAAAAATGGCGTCGTGTTCGACCGAGTGGCCTCCATAACTTGAAAATGATTCTGCTTATGAGAGCTGGAAAAAAGACATCGACATTTGGTGCGAACTGACGGACTTGGCTAAAGAAAAACAAGCCTTAGCTATTCACCTGTCATTGTCTGGAAGAGCGAGGGTGGCGTCTTTGGAGATTGATGCGGTTATTCTGAAGCAGAAGGATGGTGTTCAGACCTTGCTGAAAAAATTAGACAGTTTATTTCTCGTGGACAAAGGACGTCGACAGTTTGCAGCATTTTATGAGTTGTACATCTTCAGAAGAGCCGGTGATATGAATATTCGTGAGTTCGTGACAGAATTTGAGCATGTTTATTTCAAATTTACAAAGCAGGACTTGGCACTGCCAAATTTTGTGATGGCATTTATGCTCTTAGCTGCATGCAAACTTTCAGACAGTGAGCAACAACTAGCGATGTCCACGATAACTGAGGTGACATACGAAAACATGAAATCTGCCCTGAATCGTATTTCTGCTGGTGAAAGTGGCAGGCGGAACGAGGCATCGGTGTCTGCCCGGGAGGTGAAAGGCGAACCAGTATTTTAGAGCGACGAAGTTGAGGGTGAGGAAACGTCTTATGCTAGAGGTACTCGACGAGGACGGAGAATGTCGCGAGATGGTGCAGTACGTGATCGATGTCGTGATAGTGGCCGATGTTCAACTGTATCTGCTAGAATTCCCCAACGCTCATCCACCGACAGGAGGCAGAACCCACTTGGGTCTGACGGAAAGGTATTGAGGTGTTTCGTATGTGATTCTAGATTTCATTGGGCACGTGACTGTCCGAATGTAGACGAAAATGACAGCAGTTGAGAAGAAAATTCTGAAACAGTGCAACTGTTGTTATTTATGGGCTATGCGGATGATGCCGCTAGTAGAGGTAAGTTACAGACTCTAGTAGAAGAATCTAAGGGATGTGCTGTTCTAGACACAGGGTGTTCTACAACTGTATGTGGAGTTGAATGGATCAGTTGCTATCTAAGTGAGCTCACTGATTACGAACGCGAAGCTATAAGAGAAGAAGCGTCGTCCTCAACGTTTACTTTTGCTGATGGTGTCACAGTTTCTTCCCTCAAACGTGTTACTCTGCCCTGCTTCACTGGAAATATGCGTGCAACCATCGTGACTGATGTTGTGGACTGCAATATTCCCCTGCTGTTGAGTAGACGTTCCATGAAAAAAGCAAAAATGTTGATTAACTTTGGAAGTGACCAGGTCAAAATTTGTGGAACTATCATTGATTTGAAGTCCTCATCTTCAGGTCATTACTTGCTTCCAATTTCTTTATGACTAGGTCGTGAATTTTGTGAAACAATCATGTTGGCATCTCTTGGGGGTGATGTAGAAAAAACCGTTTTGAAGCTTCACAGGCAGTTTGGACACCCAACATCAGCAGAATTAATTAAACTGATTACAGATGCTTGAATCAAAAGTTCAAAATTGGAGTGGGCTATCAAGGCTGTATCTGATGCTTGTACAGTCTGTTGCAGATTTAAGAAAGCCAAGCCCTGACCCGTAGTCAGTTTGCCCATGGCGTCTAAGTTTAACGAGGCCATAGCCATGGATTTGAAAGCTTGGGGAAGGCATTATTTCTTAGTCCTTGTTGATTTGGCGACCAGGTATTGTAATGCAATAGTAATCGCGGATAAGTGTGCGCCCACCATTGTCAAAGGAATATTTTGGAGCTGGATTGTTGTGTTTGGCGCACCTACAAAAATTCTTACGGACAATGGCTGTGAATTCAACAATGCGGAAATTCGAGCATTGGGAGAGGCCTTCAATATCAAGATCATGACAACGTCTGCAGAGAGTCCTTGGAGCAACAGAGTCTGTGAGCGTCAAAATGCAGTCATTGGTGACATTGCTAGGAAGATAATGGCTGTTACCCAGTGTGAATTGGATGTGGCCTTGGCATGGGCAGTATCGGCAAGAAATGCTCTCACCAACTACGCGGGCTTTTCTCCTAACCAACTTGTTTCTGGTCAAAACCCTGGCCTGCCTAATGTGTATTCAAATGATCCTCCAGCCTTGGAACCTTCATCACCATCGAAAATTGTGAGAGAACTTGAACGGTCTTCATTTAGGTAGACAAGAGTTTATAAAGACCGAATCAGATGAATGTTTGGCTAGGGCTTTGCAGTACAATGTACGTTCAAGTGACTTAAACGATGTCCAAAATGGAGATGAAGTCTTCTACAAAAGAAATGACAGTCATGAGTGGCATGGTCCTGGAATTGTAATAGGCAGAGATGGGAAACAAATTCTGGTGAGACACCGGTGTCTGCATGCGAGTGCACGTATGTCGTCTAGCGCATGCGCCAGAGCAAGATGCTGTACTACAGTTGAGGGCGATGTCAGCAGTGATGAGAAGAACAATGTTGTCCAGGAGAAGCCTAATGACAATCCTCCGCAAGTGTTGAATGACTGTCCGCCAGATGACGAGTCGGAAGATGGTGTGGTTCCAATTGATGAGCCTCCCACAGTTTCTGTTCCGATTAATCAGCCTCCCAAAGTTTCTGTTGGTCAACGTATAAAGGGAATACATTCAGAAAGTGGAGAGTTGTTGTCTGGAAGGATTATGAGTCGGGCAGGTAAAGCCACTGGAAAGCACAAACACTGCTATAATTTGAAGAGGGACTCTGACGGCAGCATTGATTGGATAGATTTGGAGAAGGATCTTAGCGAATTGGAAGTGGTTGATGATGACGCAGAAATGCTTGTTCTTTTCAACTCTGAGGCCGTATTATGCGCTAAGGAAAATGAAATTACAAACTGGCAGAATAATGATGTGTATGAGGAAGTAGATGATGTTGGGCAAGGTGCCATAGTGGTTCGATGGGTTGCGACGGAAAAACTGAAAAATGGGAAGCCTATTGTTAAGGCCTGCTTAGTCGCCAGAGGATTTGAGGAAGACGCAGTGGATCTCCGAAAAGACTCGCCTACTTGTTCAAAAGAAGCAGTGCGTTTGGCACTTTCTTTGGCCTCCACCAACCAGTGGGATTGCCACACTATGGACGTGAAAGCTGCCTACTTGCAAGGTAACGACATTGAGAGAGTTGTTCATTTACATCCTCCGCCTAAATATGCAAATGGTAAGTTATGGAGACTAAAGAAAACTGTTTACAGCCTTTGTGATGCTGCCAGGCATTGGTATCTGTGCGTAAAAGATCAATTGTTGAGTCTCGGAGCTAAAGTGTCATCACTGGATTCAGTGCTGTTCTCTTGGAGCAATGGTGGCAAAGTCGAAGGCATTGTATGCATCTATGTTGACGACTTCCCTTGGGCTGGTAGACTGTAGCACCAGTCGAGCAGGGCAGTACTCCCAAGGTGGATGGAAGGCTGATGACAGGGAGAGCTGGAGCTCCCATTTCATTAGCCTTCAGGACTTGTTCCTGACCATCCCCCTTTGCTGAACTTTTTCAGTGTCTCAGTAACACAGAGAGTAGTCCAGCATGCTCTTCAGTACAAGTTTCTCTAACTGTCAACACCAGACTACATGCACACTACACACTACACTTCCTTTTCAAAATTAGTTATGAAAATGGCGCACAAAAATCATGCCCCGGAGTCCCGGGGGGGGACCATAAATGCCCCCACCATCCGCCCCTCTCCCGGTGACGACTCAAAGAGCTGCCTGGAACCACTGTCTGACTCACTCCTTCATTTCTGTAACATTCGCGGCCTTTCCTCTAACTTTCACTCTGTCGAACACCACATTTTCTCCTCGAAACCTCACCTTCTCTTTCTCTCTGAGACTCAGCTGTCTGAGGCAACTGACAGCAAACCCTTTTCTGTATCCTCCTACTTTCTTTATTCTCATTTCAAAGCCAAAGGTGGCTGTTGTGTGTATGTACGCAACGATCTATCTTGCTCTCATGTTCGTGAACTTGATTCTTCTGAATTCTCTACTCTCTGGCTTCGGCTTTCCTGTCATTCTCTGACTAAATATATCTGTGCTGCTTACTTATCTCCTAATTCTACTGACTATCAAAAATTCTTTGACTATCTTACTTCTACGATGGAACACATTCTATCCATTTCTCCTTTCTCTGAAATCTCCATTCTAGGAGATTTCAATGTTCACCACCACCTTTAGCTCTCCTCTCCTTTCACTGATCCACCTGGTGAACAAGCCTACCGTAAGGTGGGGAAATTGCGCACCTTTTTTTGAGGTTTTTTACCTATGGGAAGAGTACTAGGAGGAAACCGAAAAAAGTGAGACATGTTTTTATTGTTTATTAATAGAGCAACCTTTGGCACATATTGAAATGTTTCTGAAATTATTCATGTGGTAGGTAGTGAAAACAAATATATGGTTGCGCATTTACCCCAGGGTTGGGGGTAAGTGCGCAACATGTTTTTTCTTCAAATTTAAGCACACTTAAGCATATTTGAACAATCCTATTCATACCTTAAATGTATTATTTGTATTTTGTATTATGTGCCACCTCACTGGCCATACAGAAGTAAAAAAGTACACACAGAAGCAAAAAAAGATGAAAAAAAAAGAAAATTTAAGAAAATGTAAGGCTTTTATTAACCATGACCATGCCAGTCATTTCTGAAGCCTTAAAGCAAAGTTTGTCTTTAATAAAGGAGGGCTGAACAATAGCAGTTACATCAGCAGACCAAAATGTCCTGATTCTGTGGCTCTATAAAGTATGAAAATTCACCTCCTGACGCGTTTTTATCACGTTTGAAATACTTCGCTGACACTTCTCCACTTACTTCCTCCCCTAGCGCTTTCCAACAAAATGGTAGTCTGAATTAGCTTTTTTGCCAGTAAACTCCACAATAACATACAACCCCTCCTTTCCTTCCTTGGTCTTGCTCTAATTCTCTTCTCCTCCAGCTTCCCTTCCTTCCTCCTCTTTTCCTTCCTCTTCTCGATCCTCTTCTTCTCTTATGGTCCTAATTCCTTCCCTGAACTTTCCTCCTCATCATACTGTAGAAGAATCTCAGGAATGTCTACATCACTTGATGAAAGATTCTCTTCTGGGATACAGTCGGAGTCGGCTTCGGATACTCTCAGCTTCTTTTTGGCACCAGTTTTCTAGGTTTGCTGGCCAGAAGGACCCGCACCAGTATGTAGGGATGTGCTCCTGCTTTTACATGCCTGATAGCCTCAAATAGGTCCACGGGGGAGTAACGACGCTGCTGCTTGGGGTCTGTTTTTCTCACGTAGTGTCGCACCATCTGTAAAAACATGAAAAATAAATTGCATTGACAGATAGATATTATAGTATTTGGATTGTTTATGTTTTGTTATGCTCTAAAGATTGAAATTGTAGGCTATAAGGCATGAACCAATTCATTTAGATAGTAATTTGTAGGCAAAAACAGCATGTGTGCATTTACCCCATGAAAATTTGCGCAGTTACCCCACCATTCATATATGACTCAATACTCACTAATGCTTAGACCTAGCAACTTGTAATTATAGCATAATCTACATAAGGATATACATAATTAATGAGCCTAAATAGAGTACCCTAGGAATATTTATTGTTAATTAACTTACCCTTAGTATTCCAATGTAGTGTATCGTCCAAAATTTCAGTCAATGCTCCGTCCTCTGTATAAAGCCGTGGTGGTCACTGCTCTTGATAAAATGGTTGGATAACACTGGTTAAAGTTGAACCAATGTCTCTGCTCTGTATTCAGACTTTGAAAAGTTAAGAATATAAAAAATGAAAACCTGTTTTTGACCATTAAAAAAAAAACTCAGGTGCACACTTACTTCGACGGGTGCGCACTTTCCCCACCTTACGGTACATCTTTTCTATCCTTAATGACCTAGAGCAGCTTGTACAGGACCCTACCCGTATCCCTGATCGCCTTGGAGAGAGTTCCAACATACTTGACCTTTTCCTAACAACTAATCCTTCTGATTACACTGTTCATCTTTTCTCTCCGTTGGGCTCCTCCGATCATAACCTTATTACCTTAACCTGTCCTATCGCTCCAGTACGGCCTGTGGACCCTCCAAAGAAACGCTGCCTGTGGCACTTTGGAGCTGCAGATTGGGAGGCCCACAGGCAGTACTTCTTTGATTTTCCTCAGAATGATTATTGCTTCCATGGCCGGGAGCCATCTGAGTGTGCCTTGTGGATTACGGAGGTTATTCTCTTGGGCATAGAAGCATACATTCCTTTCTCATATCCTCTGACTAATGCAAGAAAGCCTTGGTTTAATCACGCTTGTTCTAATGCTCTCCGCAACAAGGAGAGGGCCTATAAGAGGTACCGGAGCCAACCCACCCCTGAATCCCATCTTTTATATATTTCTGCCCGGAATCATGCCAAGTCTGTTCTTTGCTCTGCTAAAAATAATTTCATCCGTGCTAAATGTTCTCAACTCTCCAACTCGAATTCTTCTCGCTCCTTCTGGCACCTTGCCAAAAACCTTTCTAACAACTTTACCTCGTCATCCTTCCCTCCTCTTTTCTACTCTGATGGCTCTGTAGCTATTTCTTCTACTGATAAAGCAGATCTCTTCACTCAGACTTTCTCCTCCAATTCCACCTTAGACGATTCCAGTGCTATTCCTCCATCACTTCCCCCCTCTGACTTCCTCTTGACTGACATTAAAATTTTTTCAGCTGATGTATTTTTGCCATCACTGGCCTCAATACTAACAAGGCATATGGTCCTGATGGAGTCCCTCCTGTTGTCCTCAAAAACTGTGTTTCTGTGCTTACACCCTGCCTAGGTAAACTCTTCCGCCTTTGTCTATCAACTTGTACCTTTCCTCTTGCTGGAAGTTTGCTCTCATTCAGCCAGTCCCAAAGAAGGGTGACCATTCCCAACCCTTTAACTATTGTCCAATTGCTTTAACATCCTGTGTCTCAAAAGTATTTGAGTCAATTCTTAACAGAAAAATTTTAAAGCATCTTTCCTGTCACAACCTTCTTTCTGATCGTCAGTATGGGTTCCGTCAGGGACGCTCCACTGGCGATCTTCTCACCTACCTTTCAGACTCCAGGTCATCCTCCTTTCGGGACTGGCGAAAGCTTTGCCATTGCACTTGACATCTCAAAGGCTTTCGATCGAGTCTGGCATAAATCTTTAATTTCCAAACTGCCCTCCTACGGTTTCTATCCTTCTGTCTGTGCCTTCATCTCTAGCTTTCTTTCTGGTCGTCCTATAGCCGCTGTTGTAGACGGCCATCGTTTTTCTCCTAGGCCTATCAACAGTGGTGTTCCTCAGGGTTCTGTCCTATCACCAACTCTCTTCCTTTTATTCATCAATGACCTTCTAAGCTGTACATCTAACCCTATCCACTCATATGATGATGATTCCACCCTTCACCTTTCCATTCGGTTTCTGCAACATCCATCTCAGCAGTTTCTTCAACAAAAAAGGGATGAGGCTATGGCACACTTAATGTCTGACTTGGCTCGTATCTCTGATTGAGGTAAAAATAATCTTGTTATTTTTAATGCATCAAAAACTCAGTTCTTACACTTATCAACCCGACAAAATCATCCTCAGGATTACCCACTAATGTTTAATAATGAACAGTTATGTCCTGCATCATCCTTGAACATGCGTGGGGTTTCATTCTCTCGGGATTTGTCTTGGAAAGAACATATTACATCTCTTGTGAAATCTGCTTCCAAGAGATTAGGTGTGCCAAGCCGATTCCAAGCTTTCTTTACCCCTGCACAGTTGTTGACCTTGTACACGGGTTTTATTCGCCCGTGTATGGAGTACAACTTTCATGTGTGGGGAGACTTCCCACATGCAGCGCTTCTCAATAGGGTGGAGTCAAAGGCTTTTCGTTTCATTAACTCTCCTCCACTTACTGATTCCCTTCAACCTTTGTCTCTTCTCTGCACTGTTGCATCTTTATCTCTCTTCTAGCGCTACTTCAATGGTCACTGTTCCTCTGAACTGTCTGCTTGCATCCCTCCACCTCTACGACGGGCACGTAGTACCTGTCTAGCGACAAACTCTCATCCCTTTTCTGTCCTACTCTCTAATGCAAGATTTAACCATTACTCCCAGTCCTTCATTTATGCAACTGGTCAACTCTGGAACTGTCTTCCTCTGTCTGTATTTCCTACTTCCTATGATCTCCAGTCTTTCAAACGCAGTGTGTCCAGGCATCTTGAAATGAACGGATCTTGAATTTGGCTCTCTTTTGTATTGTTTTTGTTTTTTCTTGGAAGGAACAGTATGCAGGCCTGTGGCCTTTGGTTCCTTCTTCCTTGCATTAAAAAAAAAAAAAAAAAGGTTCGAACAGCGAGTGAAAAACCTTTTGAGTCAAATATTCCTCATCGACAGTTCAGAATCCAAAGCCTTCAAATACATTGGTCTCAATGTCATCTCCAACATCGATGGCAGCATAACGCTCGATCAATTCCAGTATGCTTCATCTTTGAAACCAGTCACGCTGAGTAAACATCGTGCAGCAGTAAAATCAGGGGAGCTGTCCGAGTCTGAGAAAACCCAAGTACCGAGCATTAATTGGGCAACTCAACTGGATTGCCATACACACAGCCAGATACAGTAGGCGCGGAAATTGTTGACGCCATCTTAAAAAAAAGAAAACATTCTTGTGGTTAGCAAGGAGAAACAAATAAATTAACACTCACCATTGAATTTAGTATTTACTGGCATTCCCCTTCACCTTTATTATCTTCTTAAGGCGTCTGGGGAGATTGATGGCATAGTTTTGCAGAACAGATGGACTAAAACTGCTCCATAGCTGCTTGACTGCAGCCTCAAGTTTAGGCAAAGATGATGTGTCCATACTACGCAGCTGCCGCTTCATGTGTGCCCATAAATTCTCAATGGGATTGATATCTGGGCTGTTTCCGGGCCAATCTCGAATAAAGGGAACCTCACAGTCTGTTAGCCACTGTTTCACTGACTTTGCAACATGTCCAGGGGCAGAATCTTGCATAAATACTCTTGCCTTGGTTTTATCAAAAGAGTTACTTAAAACATCACATAAGAGCTCCAAATAATTGTTCTGGTTCACTTTTTCATTTGCAGGTAGAATTACCAACTCACCAACACCATAATATGTAAAGCAGCCCCAAGCCATGAGTGAGGCTGGGTATTTAACAAACTTGGAAGTGTACTTAGGATCCAGGGGGTCACTGCCTGGTTTGCAGTACACTCGTGATGAAGGGGTACCAGTGACAGTAAATGTTGACTCATCACTCCAAAGCACAGTTTTCCATTGCTCCTCACTCCAGGCAAGATATTTCTTACAAAAATTTACTCTCTTTTTCTTCTGAAGTGCAGTTAGCGTGGTTTTTTACGAGCACAAAAACTCCTGTAGCCCAGATCGTCATGCAACAGCTGCTGAACACTTCTGACAGACACATCTGCCAGCAACTGTGGGTTCTTTTCTTTTAAATCCTGTGCTGTTAGCCTTGGATTCTTGCTAACTTGCCTTGAGATCAGCTGATGGGTCCTGAAGGTTGTCTTACGAGGTCTCCCAGGCTTGGGAAGTGGAGTGGGAGAAATGGCCTCCCCACTGTCCTTGAACCGCTTCACCAGTCTCTGCACTGTCCTCAGTCTAACACCTGTTTGATTTGCAATAAATGGGAGTTTGTGGCCAGCTTTGTATAAAGTAATCACTTCCACATGTTTGTCCTTGCTTGTGGTTACTTTAGGCATGATGAGAATGTGGTAGGTAACCAAATAATTGTGTTATTTGAGTCAAAACATGCCCTCGTGGTGCATCACACACAGAGACAATCCTCCTTCTGTGGCTGCCCAAACATTACTGAGCCTGCTCCTGTGGTGCCAAACCTATCAAGCAGGGTTGCCAGCTCCCGTTGAAAAAGCGTTAGCTCATTTTGCATCGCAGGGGAGGGTAGTATTGACCCTACTTCACTTAACGCGAAAAAGAATGACGTCGGCAAAAAATCGTCAGTACTTTCTGCGCCTACTGTATTGCCTTTGATGTGTGTGAGTTGAGTGTGAATAGCAACCGAGCTACCGTAGCGGATTTGCTTAGACTCAATAAGGTGATCTGAAGGGTGAAGACTGACAACATGAAGCTATACATTCCAAGAATGGGGCCGATCGAGGACTGTCATATAGAGTGCTTTTCGGATGCCTCATTTGCCAACCTTGTAGGCAATGGATCTCAGGGAAGTTGTGTGATCTTCCTACGAGATGCTAGTGAGGCAAGATGTCCTATATTCTGGCAGACAAGAAAGATCAGGAGGGTCGTCGAATCTACCTTATCTGCTGAGGCGTTGGCGCTGCTTGAATGTGCTGAGACTGCTGTATATCTCGCCAACATATTGCATGAGGTTTCTGGATGTGGAAAGATCAAAATAAAGTGTTCCGTCGACAACAAGAGTCTAGTGGATGCCCTTTACTCCTGTAGGAGCGTAGAAGACAGGAGATAGCGCATTGATATTGCTGTATTCCAAGACATGTTGGAGCGAGGGGAGATTGATGAAGTATCTTGGGTGGATACATCACAACAACTGGCTGATTGTCTCACCAAGAAAGGTGCCTCGACCGAGTGGCTGCGTGCGGCAGTCAGCCGAGACTAGAAAGTTTATAATACTTCAAGAGACATCACATATCGGTATGTGGTCACAGACTAGGTCTTGATAGTAATTAAACAAAAGTGTATGTATTGGATACATAGTGCGTATCGGGTGTTGATGGTACTCACACAAAAGTCTATGTATTGGATACATAGTGTGTATCAGACGCAAATAGACCATCCAGCTTCGTCCTTGGAATCTTTTGTCATATTAAGAAGAAGAGAGGACGAGAGTGTTAGTGCATATGTGCGCGCGCACACACACACACCTGCTAAGTCACGAATGATGACGTCATCGGAAGGTTCCTGTGGTAGCTAACCAGGGACCTTGGGCAGTTCACGTTGTGAGGCCGGTGAGTGTGGTTTGCCTAGTCTGACAATTATATTAATTAAAATAATAAATTAAAAATACATTATTTATTGAAAGTAGCATATACAATTCCGTACAAAAATCATTAAACCATATTATTTAAAGCAAATATCCACAGCCTAATAATTTATTAGACTGTGGATATTTGATTTAAATAATATGTTTTAATGATTTTTGTAAGGAAGTGCATATGCTATTGTATATCTATATTAAAGTAAATAAAACATCTTGAGAAAATGTAGATAAAAGTAAAACTGGCAACATCACAGCCTTTGTTTCCCTGTTCCTCGCTCCCTCCGCTCACTCCTCTCATGAACTTCCACGAGTTAACAATGCCTTGCTCTGGTCCTACTGCCTTAGTCACTTAGTGTGTGTGTGTGTGAAGTTAATCATTTTATTTCACGGTAAATAATTTCATTTTAATTTATCAGTAATGGTTCCCCCCAATACCAGGAGTACCGGCTGTACTGCCCAGTCTTGGCAGCCAGATGCAGAGTGTGAAATTCAAATGACCGAGAGAGTGGAAATAAATGAGTTATTTGAGAGGAGCATGTCGAGTTACATGGAGAGACAGACTAACAAATAACGTGAAGGATCGTTATGGTGTGGATGTGGATGTGATAGGAAGCGTTAGGAGAAATATATTAAGGTGGTTTGGCCATATGAAGAGGATGGAGAGTGAGAAACTAACGAGGAGAGTGTATGTGAGTGAGAGGGAGGGGGAGGCCAAGGATGAGATAGAGGGATAGAGTGGAGAGATATATGAGAGAGGGGGGTGTGAGCTGGGAGGAGGACAGTGAAATGGCGGGGGACAGGGTGACATGGAGGCGATTTGTTGTTTGTGGCCAGTGGCTACCCCTTACGGGATTAAGGCGTCTGGCAATAGGTAGATAGAATAATAATAATTAAAGTAAGTATGTTAATTTGAATAAATATCTGAATAGTTTACAGTAATTCCCCCAAATATATGCAAATGGTTTGCGTTAGCACTCTGCGAAATTTCGCAAGCTAAATATTAGATTGCGCACTTGTGCAATTTACAGATATTAGAAAATAATAATAATAAATAAAAGTAAGAAATAAGTATGCTAATTTCCGCAAATGTATGCAAATGGTTTGCACTTGCGCTTTGTGACAATGTGCAAGCTAAATATGAGTCAAATTGCGCACGGTAGTGAAATGTGGATTGTGCAAGGTCCTTTCTCGTTTGCTCTGCCCACCACTGATAATCTCTGAGGTACAGACTGGGTACATGGCTTCCTGAAGAGACATAAAGTCCTGCTATCCTCCAGGATGTGCGAGAATATTTCGAGGAAGCAGACTGTTGTCTTTGAAGAGGTTGTAGTGGCCTACTTTAAAAATATAGAAGACAGCCTTAGGGGAGTACCTCCTGCAAACATCATTAACTACGACGAAGCCAACATCACGGATTGTCATAAGGGAAGGCTGTAGATATTCCGGTGTGGTATAAAACATGCAGAGTGTATCATGAATATGACGAAGAGTTCACTATCCATCATGTGCTCCATCACTGCCAGTGGAAAGCACCTTAGTCCATATGTTGTTTACAAAGCTGAACACTTACAGCAGCGATGGATTGAAGGAGGACTAATTGACGTATATAACCGAACTTTTGGCTGGTTCGATTCGAATTGAAACAGGAGGAGGTCTCCCGAAGGCAAGAAGGCATCGAAGGTCGTAGTGATTTGAGTGAAAACTTTGAATGGTATTGATAAACATTATTTTAATTTTTTAAAACTGTCTTTTCCGTGTTCTGTGTTAAAATTCATTTTCACATATGAAGTTGGATTGTTTGTGTTTTATTTCCCATCCAGTAAAGCATTTTAAGTACCTCAAATGTTGCACTACAAGTCTTAGCAAAATGAAAAATGGCCAAAAATGAATTGAATAGCCCCATCTTAGGGTACTTTTTTCTTCATTGGTCACTTGTAATATACATCTTATTGTGAATTAACCAGTAGGAATATAGAGTATTCTGGTAGTTTATGTTGTGGTCATATTGATATGGTGCATAATAGCATTGTGGTAACCCCACAAGGTTGGGAAAAATATGGAGATGATGATTAAGAGATTAACAAGGAGAGTCTTTATGAGTGAGGTGGAAGTGGGGGGGGGGGGTGAGGATGAGATGGAGGAGTGGAGCAGAGAGGTATATGAGAGAGGGTGGTGTGAGTTGGGAGAAGGGCATCAAAATGGCAGGGGGCAGGGTGATATGAGGCGATTTGTTTGTGGCTACCCCTTAACTAGATTAGGGTGTCAGTTATTGGTTGGTAGGGTTCTCACCATTCACTCACTCGATGTAGTGCTGCTCTCGGGTGCCTGCCCATTTCTCCCTTCCTTCTTTCCATCCTTCCTCTTCTGTCTCTTTTTCCTTCATTCTTTCCTCCTGTCTGCGGGTGACTCTACACATAGTGAGAAATGGTTTTGTGTACACCAGGAAACTATTTACTATGCTGGGCAGTAACCATACAACCAAATTATGGCACCTAGTGGTTTAGTGGGTAATTAAGGCACTCCAATTGGTTTGAGTTGGTACAGGTTTATATCCAAGGGGTAGTTGGGGTTTATTGCTCACATAATGCTGCTGAGGGATGAGTGAGGCTGGTCACTCTCATCTTAACCCCCTTGCGCACGATGACACAAAACGAGTCAAAATGGTGTTAGGCTGAAGAGGAAGCGATGATGCACTGTGACGCACTTGTTAGTGTTGGTCTGAAGGTATGCCGATTAGGCAATTTTGGACAAAAATGTTCACTGAAAATTAAGTTTTAGCATGAAGTGTGTCAATCTTTGGTGCATCACAGAGGAGGTTGTCTATTTCAAGGCCAAATTTTTACTCTCAAAAAGTCTGCTTTCTCTTGGCTTTTGGTGGGGGGGGAGGGCTGCATGCTCACAATTTTTTGGCAATGTACTCGAAATCTATTGGTTGTATCAAAAATTTTGAAGACACTACGAGAAAGCTTGTGGAATTCTGCATATAGACATATGCTTAGCTCTTGCACAGTTTAGGCAGAATTTTGCGGTAGGGTGTTGGGAAGTTATTTTCACTGTGGAAATATTATTTTCACTGCATTTTGGTACTTGCACTGTACTTTTTCTCATCAGTTTTGTGTGTTTTTATTAGCTTATCGTATAGTATAAATGTCAGCGAAAATGATGGTATACAATTTATACCAATATTATCAATTTCTGGGGCAAAAAAATCCATGGGAATGTTTTCCAGGCTGCCCTCATGCCATTCTTTCTGATCATGTTACACAAACTTAGAGAAAACTTAATATGCTTGAAGGGTTAAATGTCAGGATCAACTTGCCTATCCCCAGGCACCTATGCTCCTCATGGGGCAACACTGGATTAGATGATGAATGAATGTGTTAGGTAGACTGATAGATGAGTATTTAAACTGATTTTCTCCCTCTGAAGTGGACTTCCCACTTCTCCCCAAGCTGTAGTACTTGTTTTGGCCCCAGGCTTATCTGAAATGGGAACTCAGTGAAGTTGTCCAGCTTCTGTAGTTCACTGTCTTCCTTTCTGGAAAAAAGGAAATGCTTCAGGGATGTTTGTACAGTAAACCCTTCATAAGCCGAACTATATGGGGCTCTACCCTGGTTCGAATTACCAATTTTTCCGGCTTACCGAATTTTCACCCCCCAAAATTGCTAAATTACCGAATTTTCACCCCCCAAAATTGCTAAGACAGTACCTATTACTTGTCCTTTCAACATTAAATTAAAGAAGCATATACAGAGATAGCCCGATTAACCGGGCTATATGGTGCGAAGGGATGACTGAATAGTCCGAAATCACGATTAATCCGGCGGAAACAAAAAACAAGTACTATTAGACTGATTTATTTACCGGAAAATGTACACATAACGTAGCAGAAAGACCTTACCAAATCTTTGCATATGCATCCTGCTTGTTTCTGTATTTATCTAGTTTCAGTTTGGTAAATTTCTTTATCTTGCTGAAAAATTTCCTCTCTGTTATTATCGTCATGTTCCTGAAGCTGTACAGTCGCGTTCGTGAGTCCTGATATGCATGTAGTTGTCTTGTCTGATGTTGTGTCCACCGTTGGTAGGATGTTGAACTATTTCACTTGTTACCGACCAAATTATGTTCAGTGTATCAAGCAGTAAGCACAAAAGTTCCATATTCCAAAAGCAGTGAGCACTGCAATAGACAACAAAAACACCTGTGTATCGGGACTCATGAACGCGACTGTACCTACGATTGTTTCCAGCACAGTGGAAGAAACTCAACATATTCAAGTGTGGATTCTGTTTCCCAACTTCCAAACTGGAGATTAAGGTAGGTTAAATTATTAGGTGCAGTTAAGCTAAGTTAGGCCAGGTTTGGTTAAACAATTAGATCAGAACAGTACCTTCCGCCATTACGTTAACTAACAACAAGAGTTGCACACCAGCAGAATAGCTAAAAACAACGGGGAAACAGATTTAACAAGAAATGTTTATTTGCCAACCCAGAAACAATGAGAAAAACATAACAGAATATCAGGATGAACTGATTTGGTAAGGTGCTTTAACTGCTTACAGTAAAGCATATGTTTAGCCCCCTCAATGGCCGTGAGTTCAGAAATTTGCGTGCTCCCATGGCAGGTCTTGGAACCATTTTTTCTATGTTCCAAAATCAGTTTCATTTTCTTACAGATGTGGTAAGACTCGTCTGGTGCACTTTTATTTTTTTTTTTTGTCCCTAAACCCATCTTCTGATTTGCTATGAATCGTGAAAGAATAAAATTAGGGCGCATGTTACATTAGCATTAAAACATACTGACAAAAACATCTGGGATGAACTGACCGCCTGGCTGTTTGGGATGGTACAGCAGGTTTGTATAACCATACCAGTGACTTTCGTTCCCTTCCCATAATTGTTCGCAGATTTTATAGCTCCCTAACTCAGCGTCATTGACACCGGTGCAGTAATGCATTGTTCAAGGATGGCAGCTATGAAGGGGTTAATGAAATACATAATTATTTGTATCAATACTGTCTCAAACATACACATAACAAACGAAGAATGAGCAGTAAATGTACACTTAGCTGCAAAGAGCAGAAATAACTGTATGCTCTGTTGGTCCGAAATGTGTTGGGAACCGCGACATTGAACAAAAAATGTGGGATGCTAACTTATGAGAAGACGTGAGACAAGTTTTTTTTTTTCTTCTGACTAGTAAACATTTTTGCTCCATTTCGTCCCCTAAAATTGTAAAACCTATAAATTTTCGTGTAAGCATACAGCCTAATGACCTTGCCAAGTCAATTTATATTCCTCTAGTTTGTTTTCTGTATTTTTCTGCCTATTTTGAGGGTGGTAAATTACCTTTCTCTTGCAGCAAGATTTCCTCTCTTATTATCATAATGTTCCTTAAGCCTTACCTACTATTGTTTTCGGCATAATGGAAGAAACTTACTCAAAATTAAGGGGCATGTTACATTAGCATTTAAACATGTCAGCGAAGACATCTGAGAGGAATTGACTGCCTGGCTGCTTGCGACAGTAGAGTAGGGTCGTGTAAACATATCAGTGACCTTCGATCCCTTCCCATAATTGCTCGCATTTTTTTTATATAGCTTTTAACTCACCGTCACTGACACCGGTACAGTAAAGCATTGTTCGAGGCCGACAACTATGAAGGGGTTAATGGAATACATTATTGTTTGCATCAATACTCTCTCTTTCACATACACACTTAAGAATGAACATAATGTACACTTAACTGAAAGAGACAGAAATAACTGTATGCTCTGCCAGTCTGAAATGGGAAGCGGAATATCTAACGAAGAATGTGAAACTGAATGCTAACTTAAGAGAACACGTGAGATGGTAGAGTAATTTTTTTCTGATTAGCAAACATTTTTGTTCCATTTCGTCCCCTAAAATTGTGAAACCCATAAATTTTCGTCTAAGCATACAGCCTAAAGACTTTACCAGTTCAATTCATATTCCTCTACTTTGTTTTCTGTATTATTCTACTTTGAATTTGGTAATAATTACCTTCTCTTGCTGAAAGATTTCCTCCTTTATCATCATCACGTTCTTTAGGCCGTACCTACGACTGTTTCTGGCACAGTGGAAGAAACTTATTCAGCGTAATAAGAAGTGGATTTCAATTAGAAGTGGATTTCATTTCCCAGTTCAATTATTAGGTAGTTAAGCAATGTTAGGCTAGGTTAGGTTATCAGTCGCCTAACAAAACTCCACCTTGCCATCCATGTGATCGAGTTGTGAGCAGGTGTGGGTGGGGGGGCAGACTCACGCTCGTTTACCCATGCCAATTCAATTATTAGGTAGTTAAGCAATGTTAGGCTAGGTTAGGTTATCAATCGCCTAACAAAACTCCACCTTGCCATCCATGTGATTGAGTTGTGAGCAGGAGGTGTGGGTGGGGGGGCAGACTTACCCGTGCCTCACTCGCTAGCAACTGGAACTATCTTACGAATAATTCTATGTATTACTGTACCACTGAACCATTCAGTCACGGCCGGATATACTGAAGGCTGGATAATCGAGCTTTCACTGTATAAATAAGTTATGACAAAAAACAATTTAGTGCATTTAATATACATTTAACCCCTTCAGTGCTGGGTGTATTTTCATTTTGTTCTTGCTGCCACCAGACATTTTTAGTCAGTGTAGGTTGGATCTGTGGAAGTGCACGGGGTTGGTACAGCCTTTGTTAGCCCCTTCAGTATGTGAGTCCAGTCCTGAGTGCCATAAAATCGGCTGGAGGAACTGTAAATGAAGTAGAAATAGACGTCACAGTACTGAAGTGGTTAATTGGTAGAAAATCATTCACAGAGGCAGTACAGACCGCCGGTAACGTGTGTTGGAGATGGATTTTCACCCCCCCCAAATTGCAATAACAATACTTATTACTTGTCTTCTTAACATTAAAGTAAAGGAGCATATACAGTGTATAAATTAATAAAGAAAGACAAAAAAGAAAGAATTCAGTGGACATAATTTGCCTTTCGTCAGAGGCAGTAGATCGTCGGCAGTTTGTTTTGTTTTGGAGACGGAGGTTGTGCAGGTTGTTGAGTTCACACTTGAATGTAAATTCTAAAAAGTACCCAGTATTTATTTCACTCTATATTAAGAACTAAACTTAAATTTAATCACTATAATAGACTGCAGTGTAACTCCTTTCGTTAGAGGCAGCAGATTCTTTGGCAGTTTGTTTTGTTTTGGAGACATAGGTGGTGGAGGTGGGTGAGTTCATACTTTAATGTAAATTCTAAACAGTACCCAGTATTTATTTCACTCTATATTAAGAACTAAACTTAAATGTAATCACTGTAATAGACTGCAGTGTAACACCTTTCGTTAGAAGCATTAGATTCTTCGAAGTTTGGCAGTTTGTTTTGTTTTGGAGACAGAGTTGGTGGAGGTGGGTGAGTTCACACTTTAACGTAAATTCTAAACAGTACCCAGTATTTATTTCACTCTGTATTAAGAACTAAACTTAAATGTAATCACTGTAATAGACTGCAATGTAACACTTTCAGTAATAATAGTACTAAACTTTAATCATGATCACTACACTAAGTCACACTCACACTTTTTTTTTTTTTTTTTAAAGCTTCATTCCTTTACGACTAGAGGTACCACTATCACTTCTTTTAAGCTATGAACCTTTCATGGCAAGGCAGAAGGCAAAAGGAGAGCACTGCTCAGCACTAGATGACAGTAAGAAAGGAGTAACTACCGTCTCCAAAAGCAAGCAGCAGACTGGCGCCACGTGTCTGCCCGGCGCCATTTTTCCCCCTACTTTTGCATTTTGGCCTACTTTCATACGTGGTCTCGGCCTGAGTTCGGCTAACTGAAGATTCCGGCTTCTAAAAGTTCGGCTTATGCAAGGTTTACTGTATAGCCAGGCATTGAGCCAGACAAATGACATAAAATGGATCTTCATATTAGGCCTCATGTACTAGTAGTTGTACTTCCAAGCAGCCTCAGGCTTATCATAACATAAACCCAGTGGACTGCAGTCCAAAGCTTCTGTAGTTCACCATTCTCCTGTTGGGGGTTAGGGATGGGATTGAGGAACGTTTATATAAACAGGGATCTCCTCCATCTGGTTGTATCAGTGCTACTACTTGGAGGTATCCCCATCCAGCACCAGTACTATATGGGTTAAGGTCTGCATTGAACTCCACAGACATGCAGTTAATTTATCAATATACTTATGAATATCTCCTATAAACTTGTAATTTTTCAGTGGTCACCAGTACTACTGATGCTGGTGTTCCTGCTACTGCTTCTGGGGCTCATGCTGCTGCTGCTGCCAGTGGTGTACCTTCAGATGCTTCTGTCTTTTTGGTATGGCCAGGGGGGCACTGACCACTTCAGTTCTCCAGTGGAATACCCACTGACTAGTGTGAAGAGTTGGTTCATAGCTGTGTTGGCTACCTTAATCTTCAGTTCCTAGCTATGCCTCTGCAGCTACATCTACAGCTGCTTCTACTACTGCTGCTATTACCTTTCTGAGTTAGGTGAGTTGTACATTTTTTGGTTAATCCACCTTGACCTGGCTGAGATTTTTGTTCTTTGGCAGCCTAATCCCCACAGTACAGTTGCAGAATAAGACAAGGATACTGTAACAGTACTGTGGCTCTGCATCTTTTCCCCTATCATTTTAAAACTAAGTTGATGTGGATAGAGTATGTTAACAATTGCACCCCTACGTAAGAAACTTAACCGAGAATTCTTCACCTCATCCTTTGGTGGGAAAAGGAGGTTGGACTGATGATGGCAGAAGATGATTGTAATGGATAATGATGTTGCTGATAATTGTAATGATGAGCTTCTTAACTTAAGCCTTTGATCATATGGCAGAGTATTCCACCACTGTGGTTTACAAGGCCAATTACTTTACCTCGGTAAACATAATATATATTAATCAGTGACAGAGACAGCAATGATGAACTTATGATGATGTTACAGTGCCAGGAATCAATCTCAGGCACTAATGGGCTGGCACCATCTAAGGTACAATACTAGTTGCAAGGCCTAATAAAATTTCAAGCTAGTCAAGTAATTGCAGAGTTCATGATTCAAATGTTCGTTAGAGAGCAGGTGTCTTTATTTCATCTAACACCAGATGGTTTTATTCAACTGAGAGTGACACTTGGGCATCTGTGGTCAATAATGATTATTATTTTGAAGTTATTTTGGTCTGTGTTCAATTGTAATTTTTTTTTCTTTTAACCCCCCCCCCCTTTTTTTTTTTTTTTTTTTTTTTTTTTTTAATGTAGCTCCATGGTAGAATAACACAATGCTCCAGATCTACATCTTATCTACTGTACTACTTCATCATCATCATCATCTGGACCTTTCCCACCCCAGGGCAGGGTGAGGAGTAGCAATGTCCAGACAGCCCAAATTTGTCCAATCCAATGGGGCACACTTCCATTCACTCATCATTCAAGCCTCCAGAATCCTGGCTGTATCGGATACGCCAAAAACATTCACCACATTTTGTAGCTTCACATAAATGTATCCGATAGTCAATCCGGACGCTGCCATGTTAAAAAGGGGTGCCAGTATCCCTGATCATGCACTTCTCACAACATTCATCCAGCCAGCTCGATCTCTTGTCAGTTCCTGAGCCTCACTGACTTCCAAAGCTCTCTTCCTCACACACACATTCACCATATCTCACCACCTTCTCCTTGGCCTACTACTTCACGACTAGCGTTATTACGAGCGAACGAGAGAAGCAATGTTTACTCTGCGTTCAGCTGAGAAATGAGTGGCCCGACCACAGTGGTTTTCAGAGCCTAATAACTTTTCTACTATGTGAGGTAGAGAAGAGATTCTTTCAGCAGGTAGTAGATCATCATCATCATCTGGACCGCCTTTCCCACGTTAGGGCAGGGTGAGGAGTAGCAATGTCCAGACAGCCTAATTTTGCCCAGTTCAGTGGGCCACACTTCTATTAGCTAACTCATTATTCAAGCCCACGGAATCCTGGCTCCATTAGATAGGGGAATCAAAAAAATAATCTGTAGCTTCACACATACTCCTCTGATGGAGTCAGTCTGAATGCTGTCATGTTAAAAAGGGTTTCCAAATCCCTGGTTATGTGCTTCACCATGCGGAGTTTGTCCAGCCAGCTTGGTTTCTTGTCAGTCCCTTTGCCTCACCAACTTCCATATATACCTCTTTTTCTCACACACTCATCCACCAAATCCCTCCACCATCTTCTTTACCTCACCTCCTCCCTCCTTCAGATTTGCTCAGATATACCTTTTTCACAACTTTATTGTCACCCATTCTCTCCACATGACCAAACCATCTCAGTACACTCATCAGTTCTGGTGTCCATAGATTTCCTTACTCCGCATCTTTCACGAATCACATTATTCTGTACTCCATTCACTCTCTTTACTCCACGTACATTCCTCGTTAGTCCCATCTCCACTACTCTTACTCTTGACTTTTCATTTTCATGCCACATGATAGTCTTACATCATTATGTTAAAGTTGGCACTAACTCCATGTTAGCCTCGCACAGCTGCAACATTTAAGCTTCCGTTCTTATCAAGCCCTTCATATCACCAGCCAGTTTCCTTCCCTGTGTCACTGTACTTTCCACTTCTTTTGCACAGTTTCCTTTTTTTTTTTTTTTTTTTTTTTATCATTCTACCCATGTATTTGAACTCTCTCACTAATTCCAGTCTCTCCATTCACTGTAACATCACAATTGAGTCACCTTCTCAGTAACCATCACTTTCCTCTTTTCTACATTTACTCTCAAGACACGACGCTCACAGACATCTACTCGTACAAAACTCTGCCTATCAAGCTCTTTTCCAGTTTTGCAAGTAGCACTACATCATATGCATAAAACAAATTTGAGGTATTCCATACATCACCACTTATTACCAACGCCATCCCTCTCTCCATTACTTGGGTTTTTACTTGTCTCATTATTTTATGTATACATATATTCTACAACCATGGGGACATCACACAACCTTGTCACACACCCACTTTGATCATGAACCAGTCACTTAGATGCCCATTTACCTTTACACATGCCTCACTACCATCATAAAAATTCTTCATGACACCCTGCATCTTACCATCTACATCATACATGTGCAAAACCTTCCACAGTTCTTCTCTGTCTGCTATGTCGTGTGGTTTTTCCAGATCCATAAATGCCATAAACACCTTAATAGTCCTTCTCACACATGTTCTCCAGTAGCTGTCTTACTGCAAATATTTGATCCACACATCCTCTGCCTCTCCTAAAGCCACCCTGTTCATCACTCACTAGGGCTTTTAATATCTCTGTTACTTTCTCTGAAATAATTCTTCCATTTACCTGCCACACTCAATAGACCTATGCCACGATAATTCTTGCATTCACTTCGCTTACCTCTGTTTTTGTACAGGAGTACAAAACCACAGCCTTTTTCCACTCTACTGGCATAGTTTCATTCTTCCCTGCTTTTTTACATAATCTCCAGCAAGCACTTCATTCCATTCTCTCCACTAGACTAAATCGTCTCTACGTGCACCTAATCAGTAAGTTTTGTTTATAGCCACGTGTTTACTTATGAGACCAGAGAAACTCCTTGGAATCCCAGCGTTCCACGTGAATGTAACGAGGGCTTCAAATTGACATGCTCCTCTGTGAAATCAAATTTAAAAATATTTCCTCTAGCAACGCTATGTTTTCTTGCATGAATTCTAAGAATTAAGTATTGGATATTACACCCATAATTTTATGTGAACCAAGCTAAAAATTATGATGATAGCATATGAACAAACGCTCGCTCACTCATCGTTTGTTCACAAAGCACTCTTTACTGGTTCTGTTTGGTATACTATTACTGGGATGGTAATTGTTGGCCAGGTTAAAGTAACAAGAATGCAGAGTTGTAAAAAGTACCTTGTTTTGACACTTAAGTAAAAGTATTGTTACACTGACAAAATATTACTCAAAGTACAAGTGCAAGTACCTAGAGTTAAATGTACTCAAGTAAAAGTAAAAAAGTACCTTGATTAAAGTAGTGAAAGTAATAAGTAACTATTAAATTGTCTGTCATCTCAGATATTATATACAAATTATCTGTCTATCTGTCATCCAACCCTGTGTCACCCCATGAGGAGCATAGAAACTGGGGCTAGGCAGGTTGGTCCTGACATTTAAGATGAGAGTGACCAGCCTCACTCATCCCTGAGTGTCAGTCATTACATGAACAATGAACCCCAACTACCCCTTGATAAACCTTCACCGGCTCAATCTGATTGGAGCGCTGTAATCACCCACTAAACCATCAGGCACCAAAATTTGGTTATATGGATACCACCCAGCATAGTAAATGGTTTCCTGGTGTACAGGAAACCATTTGGCTCGTCACTCAGTGTCGAGTCACCCAAAGGCAGAAGGAAGAGGAAAAAATGAAGGAAAAAAGAAAGAAGAGGGAGTGTAAAGTCACCCATAGGCAGAAGGATGAGGAAAGAATGAAGGAAAGATAGAAGAGGGTGGAAGGAAAGAAGGATGGAGGAGAGGAAAGGGAAGACACCCGAGAGCAGCATTTTTTTTTTTTTTTATAACATAGTAAAAATTGTTGGCAGCATTGATAGCTGATGACCGATAATATCAGAGGAATTTTTTTTTCAGAAAATCATGATTTTTTTCATTTTTTCATGGGAAGTTCCCCTTAATTTTACCCTCCTAATTATCCATACATGCAATATCCATATGAACTGAAAATGTGGCTCACATTATGTTGCCTTATCACTGGGTTTGAACTGTGACTCGTAGACTACCTCAGTGTCCAGTAATAATTTGCTAGCATCGTTAAAGTCGCCAAGTCTGGGCCTATCAAGTAAATGTTAACATTTTGTCAAAATTGAAAATTGACTTCACAATATATGATATCCTTCCAATATATATCTTTTCCACAGTATATTAGCAACTTAACAAAATAACAGAGTGAGCAGCCTTACAACGAGGTCTTACTGTATTATTTATTGTAACTATAATCACTATATACTGTATAGGGTACATCTACAGTACTCGTAAGTTTAAAAGCTCCATGTGTTTCTTTAAATTTGAAGGGGAATTGCTATATACAGTCACCTCGGTGATTTTGGGTGCACACAGCAAACATTGCAGTTTCACTTATTTTCCCAGTCTTCTTGTATTTAAACAGATTCCAAGTATGGTCAGTGGTGGGAATCACCACTACCTATTTCAATGCTTGTGGAAGTCATGGTGTGACGGTGGCTACAGTAATAACGTAAACAACTGAAGGCGGGAGGGACAAAAGCGTGGCTGTATCGTTTGGGCAATATGAAAGGACGCATATGATTGGTCCAGACATGAATAAGCAGTTGTGATTGGTCAGCTTCCGACTTTGCATTGTTGTACGTCCTGTAATGGGCTGAAAATTGATTCCTGAGTTTGAGATGTAACGAGTAATGACTTCTGTTTTTTTCAATTGTAGTGAAGTAAAATGAATAGAAAACAATACTTAAGTAAAAGTGAAAGTAATGAAAATGTTGAGTACTTTTTAAAAAGTAAATACCAAAAAGAGTTACTTAAGTACAGTACTCAAGTATTTGTACTTCGTTACTTTACAACACTGCAAGAATGTAGTAAGCAAATTCTCCAGATATACTAGTAGTAGATCAAGTTCTGCAACATTTCCATTGCATTTCATTATAAGCATCAGTGTATGTGCAGAAATATTGCAACAACTCAGCATTATTCCAAATTAATAAAGATAGGGAGATTGGTAAATTCAGTACATAGGTACATTGGCATATAAATAGTTGGTTGATATACGGCATTGCTAGAATTTTTTCTTTTTTTTTAGCTAGACAAAGATTTAGAGTTATGAGAAAGACAGAAAGGTTCACCTGGTTATTTTTGATGCCTTAGACTGTTTGTAGCTATAGTGTTTCTCTCAGTTGAAGAATGTTTGGTGTTCGTACAATGAAAGTGGTTTGCCTTCTTTGTTTTTATGGTGATTTCATAACATCATTTTTTAGCAAGCTTCATATGCCACAGAGAAGATATCCTTTTTAGCAAGCTTCATATGCCACAGAGATGATATCCCAGTGAATTATGCATGTGATTATTGACTGATTTTTAGCATTACTATAACTGTGGTTTTACACAATGTACAGTGGACACAAAACATTATATACCCTGTGGTTTTCCCAGTACTTTCATTTCAAGAACTTTGGATTTGCTCACTGGATTAAGCATACTGTACCAGTATATATATTACAACCTTCCAAATCTGATCATCTGTTTTCCAAAAGCTTCCACTAATATACATTTTCGTTCAAATTTCCCTGCAGCATTATCTGTCTGAGATTCTTCACTGAACTTTCTGATATACATTTTCATTCAGATTTCCCTGCAGCATTATCTGTTTGAGATTCTTCACTGAACTTTCTGAAATTGCTGCTGCATTTTCCATTTCAGGCACCTACACCAGTTGACCCAGTGATGTAGCGATTGCTCGTTGGTTTACAAACCTCGGCCATGTGCATTCAGTTCCCCCTTGAATTCAGCAGTACCAAGAAGAGCTCTTGTCCTGAGCTTGATCAAAAATATGTAGACATTTCTTTGCCTGGTGTAGCAGTGGAAGGTGTTATTTGAGATATTTTATGTGATTGGGACTGCTGACCATAGGTACTGTTCATTCGTCGTCCACCATCCTCTTGTACAGGGATTGTAAGGGAATTGAGGGATGTTATACTCTTCATGAGGCAACACTGGGTTAGATGATGGATGGATGGATAATATAATTTGGCAGTTTCATTACATGAATGAAGGTGTTTGTTTCAAGCCCCAGTAAAAAGAGTATGGGGAAAAAATCTGTCATTTGGGGGAGAATAAAAATGTGGAATACAAGAGAGTGTAGGCAGAGTATTGTTAGCAAACTCTTCCACATGCCTTTACATCACAGATACAGTACCAGTAAGTCCATTATATGAGACAGGTACTCAAAAATACGGGATGGTCCATATTTATAACATTATAATTTCTTCATTACTTGAACCACTTTTCAATATTGTTTCAACTCAGCATCTACAAAGGAAGATGGTAATTTATTGCTAAATTAAATTGAGCAAAGCATAGGCTAGTTGAGTAGCTGTTGGCAAAGTAGTCAAAATACCTGCATTCCCCACTTCAGCTAACTGAGCCATTCCCACAACACATCCGATGTATATGGGCAGTCCTGTATTATGTGAGGTTCAGTAAATTGTGGGTTCCTGTTGCTGTGATCCCAGCCACTGGAAGTAGTTCCATTACCAAACCACTTTTCTGAACTGATATACTGTATTGTCAATTTAAGCATTTTTGTTT
Organism: Birgus latro; assembly: GCA_018397915.1. Classification (NCBI taxonomy): domain Eukaryota; kingdom Metazoa; phylum Arthropoda; class Malacostraca; order Decapoda; family Coenobitidae; genus Birgus; species Birgus latro. Next base: position 30,066 of record JAGKTI010002261.1, on the reverse strand, counting down.
ATGTAATATTTGCTTTTGACTAAGCAAAACAATGTTGTTTTTTTTTAGCTTATGTGTGTGCTCATCATCAGTGATTTTATACATGAATAGCTCATTGAATGAGGTTTTGCTAATAGAGGATGGTTGTTGTTGCAAGGATAATATTAGCGTTTAACTCATCCATTTGAAGCTCATATTGCCTTGCATAAAATTTGAATGCTGTATTTGATTTCTGTACCATCCACTCATTTGATGTAGTGGTGCTCTTGGGTGTCTGCCCTTTCCTCTCCTCCATCCTTCTTTCCTTCCATCCTCTTCTGTCTTTCTTTCCTTCATTCTCTCCTCATCCTTCTGCCTATGGGTGACTTTACACTCCCTCTTCTGTCTTTCTTTCCTCTTCCTCCTGCCTGTGGGTGACTCTACACTAAGTGACAAGCCAAATGGTTTCCTGTACACCAGGAAACCGTTTACTACGCTGGGTGGTAACCATATAACCAAATTTTGGCACCAGGTGGTTTAGTGGGTAATTACAGTGCTCCAATCAGATTGAGCCGGTGAAGGTTTACATCCAAGGGATGGTTGGGGTTTATTGCTCACATAATGCCATTCTGGGATGAGTGAGGCTGGTCACTCTCATCTTAAATGTCAGGACCAACTTGCCTAGCCCTGGGCTCCTACGTTCCTCATGGGGCAACGTAGGATTGGATGATGGATGGATGGACTATTCACTGTCGTTCTCGGGAATAGATGAGCCAGGGATCACAACAACAACACTTATTAACCCAGAAGATGATAAATATCTCATATAAAAAGACATACTTGTAATAGCTATAGTGCCTTTTTAAGCAAACAGTAAGTGTACTATAAGTGTCTTGCTAATTTATTCCTACATGAAATATGGGTATTTGTTTTGGTATATTTTTATGCCAAATTTCTTGTAATATGTTATTTGTTCATATTTATTATTGCCATGCCATAGTGATGTACGACAGTCGACCACAGGGAAAATTAAAATGTTTACACCTATAGTTCTCATTATGGAAGATTTTAACATTTCATTCTGCCAATGACCTCCAGTAACGCAGGGTGTGCAGGTTTCTCAAAAATTATTGTATATTGATTTTTGCTCTTGTTTTATTTTTATTTCTTGGAGGGAGCAACATTGCAGTCTTCCAGTCTTTGGTTCCTTCTCTACATTCAAGAAAAGGAAAATACTGCCCTGAATAGCACTGACAAATGAAAGAGTACTGAACTGAGTATCCATAGTTAATGTCCCTTCATTTGTGTGAAAAATTAGTGAGCATCGTGTGTTTGTTTCCCATCATTTATTTCAGGTTAACAAGCAGTGAGTTGCATCCCTTCATTTATGTCAAATACTAATGAACATGTTAAGTTGTCTCCATTTATGTAAAAGATTAATGAACATGCTGAGTTGTCTCCCTTCATTTATGCTAAGTTGTGTGCATTCATTGATGTTAGATTAATGAACGTCTTTAGTTGTTTCCCTTTATTTATAAAAATGTTTGTCATTAATATGGTTTATGTTTTTTGTGTTAATATTTTTTTCCTGTGGCCTACTGCATGTTTATTTGTATAGTGATGTGAGTTTGTGTTTCTTTATCTCTGTTGATTTATAGTAGAGTCATTATGTGTTTTTACATTAATATTGACCTGTAATAAGATTCCATCTACATTTATATTCCTATTGAGTTATAAAACAGTAATCCCCCAATTGTCCAGAGTCTCATTAACTGCCAGACATTATTTGACAAGCAAAAATTTTGGTGAATGAAAGCCGTATCCATTTTTTTACGGCATTAACTGACAGCACGCCATTAACCACATGGAAATAGGCAACAAAGTCTTTTGCAGTGCCACAGTGTGGTGAGTACAGTACACAGTAACTACATTTTACTGTAAAATGCTGTACTGTCAATCAGGAAATCTATTTGGGGTTGTGTTCTTTATGTTCTGAGTTATGCAGTACAAAATAGGGTTTTTGTAGGGGTCACGTCTCTCATAGAGGAGAATTTTGGCTGAATTATTACATAATCAGGGATTACTGTATTCCTGTTGAAGTGTTATATGTCTGTTGTTTTTACATTCTCATTCTTAAAGATTTGTTATAATGTGAGAAAACGTGTCTTTGTCATCTATGTCTATGTTAGTGAATTGATCCTGTGGTGCTCCGGTGGACTTAAATGTTTTCTTGTACTGTATGAGTTTCAGTTCACATTATGTAGTAGAAATTCTTTTTCCAAGTTTAAAGTTTGGTATATTTTCTGAAGCATGTTTAAGAAATTTGCTTGTTAAGTCCCTCACATTCAGTGATACCTCAGAAATATGCAGTATATAAATTATGAAGAGAAGATTATAATATTTGAGTATGTTGTATAATATTGTAAGTGATTCAGAGTCCTGAGGTCTGCTCACTGTGTATGCTATTTATATCTCACACTTTGATGCACTTTCTTTTGCATCTTTGTAGTTAATTGTGGTGGTGACCATTATGCTTGTGTGGTGGAGTCAGGATTCTGAGGGCTAGTCATGTGTATGCTATTGATAGATTTCATAGATTTCCAGTTTTGAGGCTTTCTTTTTTGTTTATGGATCTTTTTAGATAATGTTGGTTATTATGTAAGCTACTTTGCACATATGAAACTTAGAAGGAGCTGCAAAAATTAGTTAGGGATAATATGCAAGAGTGCAGGATGAGAGTGATGAAATTCTGACAAATGGAGGTTAATTAGCAAACAGAATGAACAGGTGCAAGGCTGATGATTGTGAATGATGAGAGAAGACTGGTATTGTAAATGTGTGTTTGTGTGTGTGAACTGAAGATTCTGGGGTTTGAATGTTGAGTGAATGAGTGTTGGAACCATTTTGTGGTCTTGCATTTGGCTAGCTTTTCCTTGTATTTTTTTTATTTATTTAGTTTTTTTCTGGAGCTAGTTGCACTTTATCCATAGGCGACTGAAATGTTGAAGGCCTCAGGAGATACTGGGGTGAGGTTAGTCACTGACCTGATAAATATGATTATATATGAGTGTGTTGTCCCAGATGATTGGCTGAAGAGTGTAATTGCAAATGTGTACAAAGGGAAGGGTGATGCCCTGGAAAGGGGAAATTATAGAGGTATAAAACTCTTAGATCAGATAATGAAAGTAATGGAGAGAGTTCTAGAAGGTATGATTAGAGAAAGAGTGAATATCGATAAGATGCAGTTTGGGTTTATGCCAGGCAGGGGGACCACTGATGCCATATTCATTGTTTGACAGCTTCAGGAAAAATATATTGGAAAGAAAAGGGAATTGTATTTTGTTTTTGTTGATTTGGAAAAGGCCTTTGACAGAGTCCCTAGAGAGGTGGTGAAGTGGGCAATGAGAAAGCTAGGGTTGGAAGAGTGGCTGGTTAGGGTGGTTATGGCCATGTACGTAGGTGCTCGCACCCAGGTAAGAGTGAATGGAGTTTTGAGTGATGAGTTTTCCGTGAATGTTGGTGTGCATCAGGGGGTCAGTTTGAGTCTCTTGTTGTTTATCATGGTGCTTGAAGCCCCTCTCACGTGACTTCAGAGATGGACTCCCATGGGAGATGTTGTATGCTGATGATTTGTTGTTGATTGCAGAGAATGAAAAGGAGGCGGAGGAATGATTTAAGATGTGGAGAGATGGTATGGGGCACAAGGGCTCAAGGGTAAATGCAGATAAAGCAAAAGTGATGATATCTAGGGTTGGTGGCGGTATAGTCAGAGGAGAGGGAGAGTGGCCATGTGCAGTTTGCCACAAAAGTGTGGGAAGTAATTCCATCTTGTGTAGTGTTTGTGATAAATGGGTGCACAAGAGATGTAGTGGTATTAGAGGTAGACTGCAAGATAATGCTTATTTCATGTGTGGGGCATGTCGGGGAGAGCAGGTGGAGATTGTTAGGCGTGAGAGGGTTGAATTTGCAGGTGAGTCTCTTGAGTGTGAGGAGGAGTTTAGTTATTTGGGAGACATGCTATGTGCCGGAGGTGGGGCTGGAGTTAGCTCAGTTGCTAGGGTGAGAAGTGGTTGGAAAAAGTTCAGGGAGCTGTTGCCTCTCCTGACATTGAGAGGACTCTCCTTACGTGCTAAGGGGTCTTTGTATGCAGCATGTGTTAGGAATGTGATGCTGTATGGTAGTGAGACCTGGGCAGTAAAGGAAGAGGATATTCGCAGGTTTAAACGTACAGAAATTACAATGATTAGGTGGATGTGCAGTGCGTCCCTGCGTGCAAGACCTGGGGGGGCTGGGTTTACGATGGAAGAGTTGAGAGGTAGGATGGGACTGGAGTGTATTGGTGTTGTGATGAGGAGAGGTAGGCTGAGGTGGTTTGGACATGTGGAGAGGCTGGGGGATGATAATTGGGTACAGAGGGTGAGAAGTGTTAATATTGGGGGAGGGGTAGACTGAGAAAGACATGGGACGAGGTCATTAAGTGTGACTTAAGGGTTAAGGGACTGAACAGGGAGGCTGCCAAAGATCAAGCAGCATGGAGAGCCGCCATTAGGTGACCAAGGCCGATGCATGCAAGTATGTTGGAGCCTTCAAAAACGAAACGAAATGATTTCAGAGATGGATTGTTGTGTTTGGCGCACATGGAAACATTCTTACAGACAATGGTTGTGAATTCAACAATACTGAAATGTGAGCATTGGGAGAGGCCTTCAATATCAAGATCATGACAACGTCTGCAGAGTCTGTGAGCGTGAAAATGCAGTCATTGGTGACATTGTTAGGAAGCTAATGGCTGATAGCCAGTATGAATTGGATGTGGCCTTGGCATGGGCAGTATCGGCAAGAAATGCTTTCACCAACTATGCAGGTTTTTCTCCTAACCAACTTGTTTTTGGTCAAAACCCTGGCCTGCCTAATGTGTACGCAAAAGATCCTCTAGCCTTGGAACCTACATCACCATTAAAAATTGTAAGAGACAACTTGAATGCTCTTCATTTAGCAGGACAAGAGTTTTTCATTTAGCAAAACAAGAGTTTATAAAGACTGAATCAGATGAACGTTTAGCTAGGGCTCTGCGGCACAACGTACGTTTGAGTGACTTAAACGACATACGAAATGGAGATGAAGTCTTCTACAAAAGAAATGACAGTCACGAATAGCACAGTCCCGGAACTGTAATAGGCAGAGGGGGGAAACAAATTCTGGTGAGACACGGCAGTTGTCTACGTGCGAGTGCAAGTGTTGTCGTCTAGCGCGTGCGCCAGAGCAAGATACTGTACTACAGTTGAGGGCGGTGTCAGCAGTGATGAGAAGAACAATGTTGTCCAGGAGAAGCCTAATGATGATCCTTCGCAAGTGCTGAATGATTATCCACCAGATGATGAGTCGGAAGATGGTGCGGTTCCGATTGATGAGCCTCCCACAGTTTCTGTTCCAGTTAATCAGCCTCCCAAAGTTTCTGTTGGTCAACATATAAAGGGAATACATTCAGAAAGTGGAGAGTTGGTGTCTGGAAGGATTGTGAGTCGGGCAGGTAAAGCCACTGGAAAGTACAAACACACCTAAAATTTGAAGAGGGACTCTGACAGCAGCTTTGATTGGTTAGATTTGCAGAAGGATTTTAGCACATGGGAAGTGATTGATGACGACGCAGAAATGCTTGTTCTTTTCAACTCTGAGGCCGTATTATGCGCCAAGGAAAATTAAATTACAAACTGGCAGAATAATGATTGTGTATGAGGAAGTAGATGATGTTGAGCAAAGTGCCATAACGGTTCGATGGATGAGGAAGTAGATGATGTTGAGCAAAGTGCCATAACGGTTCGATGGATGAGGAAGTAGATGATGTTGAGCAAAGTGCCATAATGGTTCGATGGGTTGTGACGGAAAAACTGAAAAATGGAAAGCCTATTGTTAAAGCCCGCTTAGTCGCCAGAGGATTTGAGGAAGACACAATGGATCTCCGAAAAGACTCTCCTACTTGTTCAAAAGAAGCTGTGCGTTTGGCACTTTCTTTGGCCTCCACCAACCAGTGGGACTGCCACACTATGGACGTGAAAGCTGCCTGCCTGCAAGGTAGCGACATTGAGAGAGTTGTTCATTTACGTCCACTGCCTGAATATGCAAATGGTAAGTTATGGAGACTAAAGAAAACTGTTTACAGCCTTTGTGATGCTGCTAGGCATTAGTATCTGCGCGTAAAAGATCGATTGTTGAGTCTCAGAGCGAAGGTGTCATCGCTGGATTCAGTGCTGTTCTCTTGGAGCAATAGTGGCAAAGTTGAAGGCATTGTATGCATTTATGTCGACGACTTCCTTTGGGCTGGTACACGTGAGTTTGAGCAGCAAGTGATAAACCACTCGAGTCAAATATTCCTCATCGGCAGTTCGGAATCAAAAGCCTTCAAATGGTCTCAATGTCGTCTCCAACATCTATGGCAGCATAATGTTCGACCAATTCCAGTATGCTTCATCTTTGAAACCAGTCACGCTGAGTAGACATCGTGCAGCAGTAAAATCAGGAGAGCTGTCCGAGTCTGAGAAAACGGAGTACCGAGCATTAATTGGGCAACAACTGGATTACCACACACACTCTGCCAGATATTGCCTTTGATATGTGTGAGTTGAGTGTAACTAGCAACCGAGCTACCGTAGCGGTTTGCTTAGACTCGATAAGGTGATCTCAAGGGTGAAGACTGACAACATGAAGCTATACACTCCAAGAATGGGGCCGATCGACGACTGTTATATAGAGTGCTTTTCAGATGCCTCATTTGCCAACCTTGTAGGCAATGGGTCTCAGAGAGGTTTTGTGATCTTCCTATGAGATGCTAATGAGGCAAGATGTCCTATATTCTGGCAGACAAGAAAGATCAGGAGGGTCGTCAAATCTACCTTATCTGCTGAGGCGTTGGTGCTGCTTGAATGTGCTGAGACTGCTGTATATCTCACCAACATATTGTGTGAAGTCTCTGGATACGGAAAGATCAAAATAAAGTGTTTCGTCGACAACAAGAGTCTGGTGGATGCCCTTTACTCCTATAGACGTGTAGAAGACAGGAGATTACGCATTGATATTGCTGTATTACAAGACATGTTGGAGTGAGGGGAGATTGATGAAGTATCTTGGGTGGATACATCACAACAACTGGCTGATTGTCTCACCAAGAAAGGCGCCTCGACCGAGCGGCTGCGTTCAGCAGTCAGCCGAGACTAGAAGGATTATAGTACTTCAAGAGACTTCACATATCTGTATGTGGCCACAGACTGGGTCTTGTTAGTAATTAAACAAAAGTCTATGCATTGGATGCATAGTGCATGTCGGGTGTTGATGGTACTCGCACAAAAGTCTATGTATTGGATACATAGTGTGTATCAGACGCTAATAAGTCTATGTATTGGATGCATAGTGCATGTCGGGTGTTGATGGTACTCGCACAAAAGTCCATGTATTGGATACATAGTGTGTATCAGACGCCAATAGACCACCCAGCTTCATCGTTGGACACTCTCATCAAATTAAGAAGAGTGGACGAGAGTGTTAGTGTGTGTGCGCGCACACAAACCTGTTACATCACGAGAGTGTTGACGTCACCGGAAGGGTCCTGTGGTATGCAGCCGGGGTCCCGGTCAGTTCGCAGTGTAAGACCGGTGAGTGCGGTTTGCCTTCTATTAAAGTGGATGTAAACTGGTTGATGTGGAGGTTGCAGCTCCAGGTTCATCTAAACATAAACCCAGTGGACTGACTATACAGAAATCTTGGCAGATTGTATGTTATGATGATGTTCATGAGGTAAATGTGTTGTGGTATGGGAGGAGGCATTACAGTGTGGACATGGTAGTTTGCTATGAGTCGTGTTTTGTGTTGGCACTGAATTAGAGGAAGGTGATGGCTGTATTGGAGTCTTGTTAATCTCATTTAACTCATAACTTGGAGCAGATTTTCATGTTTTTTTTATTTTCACATTGCTCATTGGCAGAAAAAGAAAATTTTACAGACCTACATTTTTTCAATAGCACTTCTTTACAGGTATCATATTTCAGTATTAATGTACTGTAGTCTTGCAACTCAGCATTCATGAGAACAGAAGACAATTTTAGTCCAAGTAAAAGAACATAGGTGTACTTATGTCTGTCTGGGTAGGGTAGTTTCTGAGGGGTGGTTGTCAGATGAAACATGAAAGGATGATGCAGTCGGCTAGGTGTAGCCTACTTTGTTTCTCCGGGTCAGGTTTTTTCTCAAGGATGGATGTCTGATAATGATTCATGAAGGCTCTTGTTTGACTGTCAATTTTTTGGTGGCTGTGGTGGTCGTGTGGGTTAGGTAGTGGCTATGTAGAGTGGGGGGGGGGGGGCGACCAGTCACTGGTGGATGATCGGAGCTGATGACCTGAGCTGTGAAATACTATATGCTTTTCACAGCACAGTTCCTTTTGGATGGGGGTCCTTTAGGTAAAGTTGTTTATCGTGGGTGGATGTACAGTGATGAATTTTGATAGACTTTACTCAGCTGGAGTTTTTGGATGGCTGTAGTAGCCATGTATGTCTTTGTAGTGGCTTTCTACACTCGGGGGGGAAGGGGGGGTTAAGGCGACCACAGTCATTAGCGGATGATCAGGGACAGTGACCTGGGCTGTGAAAACTCCATAAGCTTTTCTCAGCCTAGTTTCTTTGGAATGGAGGTTGTTAGGTAGAAGGGAAAAAAATTGTGAGGTGTTGTGTTTGATAAGAGGAGGAAGAGGGATGTGGAGGTACTTCATGCAGTGTACTAGGTTTTGAATGGCTGTAGTGGCTAGGTATCGAGTATGTACAGGATTAAATACTTGTAGAAAGAAAAAAAAAAAAAAAGTGGGACAAAAAAAAAAGATAATATGCATTTCATAATGCAGTTCCATTCACATTTCATTTGGATTGAGGTCACATTTTAAAAGTTAATTTGGGACATTGGAGTCAGACTGGAGGGTCATTTTAACTAGCAACCAAGGAGACTCATGTCTTGTAACTAAGGTTCACGAAGTTTCCTGCAACCATGGCAGCCTTCAAGTAGTGGGACTGATCCAGTTGTCAGATAAAAATGAAAACTTATTGGGAGAAGGTACGTAGTGAGGCTGGAGGGGGGAGGCAGTCTCACTGATCTGTGTTGAAGTCTTGTTGGAGTATGCTTGTTATTTAGGATGTTTATGTGTTCTTGTTTTTATTGACTGAAAGTACCTTGATTGTCTTGTGTCTGTGTTTTGTCATGAAGGATCTTTGTGTTTTGTCATGAGGGATCTTTTGCATTGACAACACCAGCTGTTGTTACATGTGTTGGTCTGGAATGGGAAAATCATGGAGCAGATAATTATGATGTGCTTATGTAGAGTGAAAATGTGCAGGTAGTTAGACCTTTGAAGTAGAGTCAACCAAGGGATTATATGGTCAGTGAATGAGCACCTAGTCCTTTTCACTGGACACAGGCCAGTTATATTAGCTCCACCACGTGAACATATTTCCAGCACCACCTTTGCATATACCACTGAGCTCTGTAGTATGGAGAGGCTTTCTCACGCATAGCGCTGTGTAGTTTGTGTGTCTGCTGCCAGGGGCCCAGGGTGGCACTGATGTTTATGCAGTACACCCAATGCCTGCGCCCTTTGAAATCAACTGATGTATTCGGAAAATATAGTGCCATGGTGCACTAAGCATCTCAAATATAGTGCCATGGCCCACTGCTCAGCTTATGTAAGCAACAGCGAAACCAAAAAAGCAAGCTAAGAACAGTGTTCCAATTACATTACCAGGGTGGAGGTGACAAGTGCGAGTGTTTCAGTGTGGCGGCCAAAGTCACATGCTCGCTGAAGAGATAGCCACTCCATACTATAGAGCTCAGTGGCATGTACACAGCCCATGTTTAACTAAAATACTTAACCACTTATGTGAGGCCCATCATGCACTCCAAATTTCAAGGTTATATATACATACATACATAGATGCATAGGAATGAATTATATTTAAATGCATTCATCTGAGATCTAATGACACATTTTCCACATTTTTGTATAATGCCAACAAAAAGTAATTCCTTATTTAACATCCATCTATCATCCAATCCTATGTTGCCCCACAAGGAACATAGGAACCCGGGGCTAGGCAAGTTGGTCCAGACATTTAAGGTGAGAGTGGCCAGCCTCACTCATCCCTGAGTGGCATTACGTGAGCAATAAATTCCAACCACCCCTAGGATATAAACCTACGCAGGCTTAACCCGACTGGACCATCTTAATTACCCACTAGGCTACCTGTGGCTAGGCTAAGGTGAATTAAATAGAATGGATGTGTTACTGCTTGTCTAATATTTTTGGGGTAACGGACTTGAGTTAATGGTAGTTAAATGTAACAGAAGTTAATTAGTCTGATAATGATTTTCACAGTTAACTTATAACTTAAAAGGTAAATTGGTAACGAAAAAGTTCTATCTATCTATAGCCCGACACCCTAATCCTGCAAAGGGTTGCCGCAGACATAATGCCTCCAAGTCACTCTGTCGTCCACCATTTGGCTACCTTCCCCCCCCCCACCCCCCCTCCCTCATATACCTCTCAACTCCATCCCTTCACCTCATCCTCGGCCTTCCCGTCCCTCTCTTTCCCTCCACCCCACCTGCATACACCCTCTTAGTCAGTCTTTCATTCTCCATTCTCTCCACATGTCCAAACAACTTCAGTGTATTTCTCCTAATCTTCTCAACTACATTCACCCCACAACGTTCCTTCACTTCTTCATTCGTCAACCTGTCCCTCCATGTCATTCCACATGCTCCTCTCAAGTAACTCATTTCCACTGCTCTTACTCTTGATTTGTTACCCTCTAGCAAGGTTCATGCCTCGCTTTCATACGTCAGGGTAGGGATCACGATACTATCATGCAGTTACTTCTTGACTGCCTTACTCACCTCCCTATTTCTCATCCCTGCTTTCAATGAACCAAAAACCTTCCTTCCCTGCTGTACCCTTTCAAGTATTTCATCCCCAAAACTTCCAGCCTTACTCATCACACTGCCCAAGTACTTGAATGCACTCACATTCTCCATATCCTCACCATCCAACCTCACTGTGCATTCTGTGACTTCATTCCTCTCACACACACCATAACTTTACTCTTGTTCACATTGACTTTCAGATTCCTCTTCTTAAAAACTGTCCCAAACTCATTCACCAAACCTTGCACCTCCCATTTATCTTCACTCAACAATACTGTATCATCAGCAAACAACAACAACGGAATCTTCCACATCTCGCCCTCATTCATTAGAGCCTCCCCCACATCCACTGCCTTACCTTGCACCTCCTTTACAACCCCATCCATGTATATATTAAACAGCCATGGAGACATCACACAACCCTGTTTCAGTCCCACTTTCAGATCAAAGAACTCACTTAGCTCACCATCCACTCACACAGTAGCCCTAGCTCCTTCGTACGTTCTCTTCACAGCACTCAATAATTTCCCCTCCACTCCATACAGTCTTAATAATAATGCCTTCCACATACCTTGCCTATATATTCTGTCATAAGCTTTCTCCAAGTCCATGAAGGCAGCATACACTTTCTTTCCCCTTCTCTAGATACTTCACTAAACATCTTAGAACAAATATCTGATCTACACACCCTTTTCCCTTCCTAAACCCCCCTTCTTCTTCTCCAACTAACTCCTCTGTTATATGCCTAACCCTATCAATAAGTATTCTACCATATATCTTTCCAGTCACACTAAGAAGGCAAATACCCCTATGGTTACCACATACTTCTCTCTCCCCTTTTCCTTTATATAAAGGAACAATTATACCTGACTTCCAGTCCTCTGGAACCCTTCCCTCTTCCCAAGCCAATCTACACAACTTCCATATCCATTCCACAGCAATCTCACCCCCATACTTCAGCATTTCACCACACACTCCATCAATTCATGGGGCCTTTCCCATCTTGATCTTCACTGCTTCCACTACTTCTGCCCTACTGATCTCTTCCTCCCTCCTCTCACCTCTTCTTCTCCCAGCCATTCCCCAACCACTTATACTTGCTCTGCTCTCACTCTCTACATTCAACAAATCCTCAAAGTGCTCCTTCCATCTCCTCAATTTCTCTCTCTTCTTCACCAGCAATCTATTATTCCCATCTTTCACTCCCCTCAATTTCTCTCTCTCCTTCACCAGCAATCTATTATTCCCATCTTTCACTCCCCTACGATTTCCCCTTTCATACTGTCTTACTTTCCTTACCTACTTCCAAAACAATTTCTTACTCTCCCTCCATTTTACACTCAGATTCCTCCCAAACTCCTCATCCATTTTCTTACTCTCCTTCACCAATCTCTTCTCTCTCTCATCTTCTCCCCTACCTCTGCTCGCTGGCCATTCACTATATGCTTTCTTCTTTTGTTCCACAGCTCATTTCACCTCATCATTCCACCATGCTGTCCCTTGCATCTCCTCCTCACTCCACAAACCTCCTCACACGCTGCGCCTATCTCTTCCGTGAAATCTTACATACATCTTCCACCCCTTCCATCTGCTCTAACTCATACCTTCCCAATCTTTCTTCCACTATGCTCTTATACTCTGCCATTTTCTCACTATCTTGTAACTTCTCCACTCTTCTCACAGAAAAAGTTAACTTTGATAATTAACGATTAACAGATTAACGGTTTAGTGCCCAGCTTTGAATAATGGTAAAATTGATGCTAGCCAGGAAAGAATCTTGCAGGATGAAGGACTGTAAAAACTATATGAGGAGAGGCTGTTTACTTACTATATATTTTCTACATTGCTGTGCTTTAAAAGAATTGCATTTTCCAATAAAAGTTGAGTATACAGTATTATGTACTATATTTGTACAGTATTTGTGTATTTGTATATGTACTTTGCTTATGCAGTGAGGTACAGAACAGTATTATATTTTTTACCATTATAAGACTCAGTTAAACCTTTTTACTAGATTATTAATCTAATGACAGATTTGATTTACAGTTTATTTGAGGAATCTGTCTATAGCCAGATGCCATTATTCCGCAAGGGGTGACTGTTTTTACTGGGTGTTTTACAGGGAGGGGTACTAACCCTCCACCAACCCACTTGTTGACGCATAGGGAACATGTATGTGTTAGTTATATGGTTACCACCCAGCATTGTAAATGGTTTCCTGGCTGACAGGAAACCATTAGGCTTGTCACTCAGTGTAATGCAACCAGAGGAATTATGAAGGTTAAGTTAGGATGCTGTATTGTTGATGAATTGGCTGGATTATGAAAAGCAAGGGTTGTGTAGATCAGATATACATTGTAAGGTGTTTAGTGGAAAAGTTTCTAGAGAAAGGAAACTGTATGTGGCCTTCATGGATTTGGAGAAAGTATATGACTGAGTCGATAGACAAGGAATGTGGAAAGTATTAAAAATATATGGAGTGAATGCGAAGCTGTTGAATACTGTGAAGAATATGTATGAGGGCATAAGGGCTGCAGGGTGTGTGGATTGTGAACCAAGTGAATTTTTTTGTCAGAATATTGGATTGAAACAGGGATGTCATGTCTCCATGGTTATTCAGTTTTTATATGGATGGAGTTAAAAGAGATACAAGGTAGGGTTGTGGATGTTGGAGTGGACCAAATGAGAGAGCGCATTGTTTGGAAGCTTCATGTTCAGTTGTTTGCAGAAGATGCTGTTAAGTGAAGATGAAGGGGAACTGCAAGGCCTGGTGAATGAGTTTCAAAGAGAATATAAGAAACGAAATCTGAAGGTGAATGCAGGGAAGAGTAAAGTTGTGGTCTTCAAGAGAAATGAAGTCACTGCATGCAGAGTGGGGCTGGATGGTGAGGAAATGGAAAATGAGTGCAGTTAAGTACTGTACTTGGTAATGTGATAGGTAAGGATGGAAGTTTAGAGGATGAAGTGCTTGAAAGGGTACAGCAAGAAAGGTTGCTGGGTCATTGAAAGCAGTGATAAGAAATGTGGAAATAAAGGAGTATTGTGATACCCACTCTAATAAATGGAAGCAAAGCTTGGACTCTGTCCAGAGTTAGAGCAGTGGAAAGAAGTTACTGTATGTGAGAGGAGTAAGTAGAGTTGCACGGAGAGACAGAGTGGAAAATGGGGAAGTGAAGGAGCGTTGTGGTGTGGATGTGATAGAAAGCATTAGGAGAAAAACAGTGAGGTAGTTTGGCCATGTGGAGATGAGAGATTAATGAGGAGTGTATGTGAGTGAGGTGGATGGAGGGAGAGGGAGGAGGAGACTGAGGGTGAGATGGAGTGGAGAGGTATATGAGAGGGGGGTGTAAGTTAGGGGGAGGGCATTAACTTAGGTAGGAGACAGGGCAACATGGAGGCAATTTGTGGCCACCTCTTGTGGGATTAGGGCATCTGGCTAGATAGATAGATAGACAAGCATTAAATGATCATTATGACACAACTGCATTTTGAAAGAATTCATATGAATTTGAAGACTTTTAAAAGTAATCTTAAAATATTTATCAATAAACTGACGTAATAAGAAATTGAGAAGTGCTAAAGCCAGTCTTTTAATATCTGGTAAAATTTTTGAATGGGGAATGTAATTGGCAGTTAACACTGGATGCTTATATTGATTAAATGGATATATTAAAGGAAATTAGTCTGTACAAGGGTGTGCTTTCGTAACCACTGCTCTGTCATAAACAGTTTTGGAAGATGTTAAATGGAAAGTCTTGAAGGCAAAAAATAAAGTAGTACATGTTCCCTGGTTATGGCTGTATTAATAGAACTGAGAATGAAGATGGTCATTTCAGTGAAGGTGAATCAGTTATTGCTGCATAATATCAAATGGAATTAATGTATTTCATCTGGCTTCTGAATCAGATTGTATTAAATTTGATGCTTGTCCATCTTCACCTTTTCAGTTCCCCCCCCCCTAATATATATTTAATTCCATCCTCCTCTTTTTTTTTTCTTCCCCCCTCCCTCCTCATTTTCTTCCTCCTCCTCCTCTTCCTTTTTCACCTCCTCCCCATTTTTCTTCCTCCTTGCTATCCCTCCTTTTCCTTCTCCCCACCTCCCCCTTCCTCCTCCCTGCCTCCCCCTTCTTCCTCCTCCTCCGTTACCTCCTATCCCACACCCACACCCTGTATCCCACACAACCCACACCCCTTGTACCAAACCCACAACTCTCCCATACCCATATCCTCACACTCTAGGCCACACCTACACCTTACTCCCAATTCCACTCACCACCCTATACCACACCCTAACCCTCACCTCCAGCCCACATCTATGTACCCTATCCTACACCCTCACCAAAACACCCAATCGTACACCCTCACAAACTATCTCACACCCACACCTGCATCCCATATTACACATACACACGCACACATTCACCACCAATCTCACACTCGCACTATCACATCTCTTCCACACCTTAATCCCTCACCCATACCTTCATCCTTACCCTCAATCCCCACCACAGTCTCACAACTACGGTAAGCCTTACCCTTTTATGCCACCCCCTAATTTTCTACCTCACACCCACCAATACTATCCCAGAACTTAACCCTCAGCTACTATTCTTTACCCACATGCTCTGTTCCACACCCTCATCCTCACTCCTTCACCTGCCCCCCATTGTGCCCCCTCACCCTGCTCTCACATTCCTATCCCCTATCCCTTAAACCTTTAATCTACACCCTTATCCCCTATCCCATGCTCTCACCCATTATCCCACACCCTCACCCACCACCCCATACCCTCATCTCAGACCCACACCCTTCTCCCACATCCTACGTCACACCCTCCTCCCACATCCTGCATCACACCCTCACCTCCTATCCCACATTCCAGCTTACCACCCCTCATACACTGTCACCCTCTGTCCCACAAGCCTTTAATCCCCAGCTCACACTTTCCCACTCACCACTTACGCTGCATCCCTACCCCCCAGCCCTCATCCCCACCCCACAGTCCCACACCTTCACCTACTATCCCATGACCACATCCTCGCCCACTCACAGACCTCCCACTCACACCACCCCATCTCACCCCCTGAGCTTCTGTTCTACACTCTAATCCCATCTCCTACCTCACCCCTTATACTCCATTGACACCCACACCTTTCCCTTAGTTCTAACCCTTACCCATTCTTTCCCTCATACACCCCCCCTCTCCCATCTCTCTCACTTTTCTTCTCATATCACCACTCCCTTCCTCTCTTTTCAATAAATTACCTTCACCCCTACCTGTACACTTCTCTCCCCACCTTAACACCCTCTCCCCCTACCTGTACATCCCCTCCCTCCACCTATATGCCCCCTTTCCCCCACCTACACCCTTTAAAAAAGGTTATTAAAGTGTCTAATAAAGTTCATTTTTAAATGTCCAAAATTATATTAATAACCAATATTTGCACACTCATGTAGGCATCATTTATATATAGATTTAGGTAATCTGGGAATGCAATAATTTTTATTATTTAGGCAACATCTTTAGTTCCATAAGGGAATTTAAAGTTTTTTATCATATAAAGATGCTTAAGGGGCAGTGGGCTATATTTTGGGTAAGTATAAAAATTACTGATCAATTTTCATGAAGATTTAATAGAATACAAAAAGGAAACCACATATTTGATTTGCATATGGACAAATTTAGCACTGGTAGTTTAACAGTGATCATAAAGTTGAATACTTCTTAGCTTTGGCAGTGTAAGTGTGGGTATTCAAACTTTAGCCAGAGCTAAGAAGTATTCAACAATATGATCATTTAAAAAGTACCTGCGCTAAATTTGTTCATATACAGATAAAATATACAGTGTCCATTTTGCGTTGTATTAAGTTTTCATGAAAATTGGTTAGTAATTTTTATACTTACCCAAAATCTAGCTCATTGCCCCTTAAGTTGAAAATGTACTCCTTCCCTTTTGTGAAATATTGTAAAAGAAAAGAAATAAAATAAAATGATTTTGATATACTTGTGTTTATATAAAGGCCTTCTAATCTACAACATGGGGGTCCCCATAGGGGACCCCCAACAAAATTTTCCAGAATTTCAGAGTGGACTGCACCAGAATGGCTGAAATTTAGTTAGGTGGAAATTCATATTTATAAACATTTTTAGGGGTATTATTTATAAACATTCTTAAGAATCTTTACAAATATGGCTTAAGTCATATTTATAAATGTTCCTAACTTAAGAAAGTTTATAAATGCAGTAAGAATCTTTATAAATATGGTTTTGGTTTCCTGTACTTAAGCCATATTTATAAAGATTCTTAAGAATCTTTATAACTAATACCCCTAAAATTTATTATAAATATGAATTTTCACCTAACCAAATTTGAATCATCCTGGTGCAGTCCACTCTGAAATTCTGAAAAATTTTGTTGGGGGTCCCATATGGGGCCCCTCTATGAGGACCCTCATGTATTATAGAAGGCCCTTATATAAACACAAGTATATCAAAATCATTTTATTTCTTTTCTTTTACAATATTTCACAAAAGGGAAGAAGTACATTTTCAACTTCAGGGGCAGAAAACTTAATACACCGCAAAATGGACACCGTATATGAACAAATTTAGCACAGGTAGTTTTTAAATGATCATATTGTTGAATACTTCTTAGCTTTGGCTAAAGTTTGAATACCCACACTTACATTGCCAAAGCTAAGAAATATTCAACCCTAAGATCAGTTAAACTACCAGTGCTAAATTTGTTCATATGCAAATAAAATACTGTATATGGTTTCCTTTTTGTGTTGTATTAAATCTTCATGAAAACTGGTCAGTAATTTTTATACTTACCCAAAATATAGCCCATTGCCCCTTAAGCATCTTTATATGATAAAAATTTTAAATTCCCTTTTGGATCTGAAGATGTAGCCTAAATCATAAAAATTATTGCATTCCCAGATTACCTAAATCTATAGATAAATGATGCCTACATGAGTGTACAAAGATTGGTTATTAATATAATTTTGGACATTTAAAAATGAACTTTATTAAAGACACCATAACCTTTTTTAAAGGGTGTAGGTGAGGGGAGGGGGGCATATAGGTGGGGGAGGGGGTGGTGAGGAGAGAAGTGTACAGGTATGGGTGAAAGTAATTTATAGATAAAAGAGGGAGTGGTGAGATGAGAAGAAAAGTGAGAGAGATGGGGGGGGGTGCATGAGGGAAAGAATGGGTAAGGGTTAGAACTGATGGGAAGGTGTGGGTGTCAATGGAGTATAAGGAGGGGTGAGGTAGGGGATGGGATTAGGGTGTAGAGCAGAGGCTCAGGGGGTGAGATGGGTTGGTGTGGGTGGGAGGTTAGGAGGATGAGGATGTTGGATACTGGATAAGGGTCTGGGAGTGGGCAAGGATGTGGTCATGGGATAGTAGGTGGGGGGTAAGGATGCAGGGTGAGTGGGAAAGTGTGAGCTGGGAATTAAAGGCTTGTGGGACAGAGGGTGACAGTGTATGAGGGGTGGTAAGCTGGAATGTGGGATAGGAGGTGAGGGTGTGA